>CAJPEX010000732.1:29341-83638 GCA_905338405.1 Notodromas monacha
TATAATTTGACCAGAACAGCGGAACACAAAAACAACACCGTGTATGTACCCCTAAAATCATTCGAAACGGACAAGAAGAAATCAACTCCAATAAATTCAAGGATTGGAATCATAAGAGAAGTCCACCGAGGTTTGACATAAAAAATACAAGTATAGAAAGCTGCAAATATTCGTCAACAGTTGCTAATGCATTTATAGTCACAGAAATGTCAACCTAAACAAAAATTAGTCAAACGTGGTCATACACTAAAGAAAATAAAAAATGGTTTGGAACCGTTTAGCACAGCATTTCTGGATGACCGATTTATGTGTAAACTAAATAATTGAAAGGTTGGTTTTCGAGTATATATGCGTAAAAACAAAGAGTTGTTACAATATAGCGGGCTTTTGAAAGAGAATCCGCAACAGAAATCCCACCGGGCTACTTTAATAAAGTATATGTGATTGAAGCTAGATTTATTTCAATAATGAAAAAAACAATAAAATGACAATTGGCATTGATTTTGGTCAGTCCACCAAATCATTTCTATGTTTTATCTGCAAAATGTATTCACATGAAACTGTACAACCTTCGTAGACGTCTCTTGTGAGGAAAGGCTCGAAAATCTTAGCTTATAACTCAATCATCAGCAACAGAAATATTTGGAGAATCTGAAAATAAATTTTCAATCTTTTAGCAGTCGTTCAACGCCAATGATGATTTTGTCCAATGTGTATTTTTCTAATCGCTCGCCAGTCAGTGATATAAAATATTATTTTTATGCTTTCGAAGATCCTTTACAAAGAGCTGAGTGAAATTGTTCAAGGATTACCTGATGGATATAACCTGGTGAAGTTTTAAAAATGAACCCAGTATGCCAGCATATTGGGGCCTCTCAGATCAACCAGAAACTCAGTAAAAAAAATCAAATAACTAAAAAAAATGTTGAGAACCTCAATATTGCATTTTCAAAATTCGAAAAAATGGGATGTTTCCTTGCTCTCATTCATAATTTTTTTTTAATTCTGTGGTCGTTGAGTCGATTATAACTGCATCAGTGACTCACAAAGAAAAATATTTGCTTTGGTGCTTGATCATTGCTAAGCGATATTTTCGCGTTACCGACCGTCACAGTGCCAATTCAAAAAGACAAAGCCATTTTTATACTGCACTATAGTTCCATATTGGCAGGAAGATTCAGTACCTCAACACAAATGATTTTTCCCAAATGAACCAGAGCCTGGTACAAATTTCCAGTAGCGCCTTCAACGTTGAAGCCAGGATACAGTACATAAAACAGCTGGATATAGGTTGTTTGTGTTCCAACAAACTTCTAAATAATGGAGACGCAAACAATTCTTCGTGGTAAAAATTGTCTCGCATAGATTCTTACAAGAAATTAATGAATTGTGATAAATTTTTCTTCAAAGATACTTTTGCCGAGAGACACGAAATATCCCAAATTCCCAGCGTTTACTCGGAAAAAATAACTTTTTCTGCTTCGTCCGCATTCTGCGCGCAGTACTCATTGAACACAGAGTAAAGAATTCGTCGGTTCGTATCAAACGTACCCCATTTGAGTACTACAGGATAAGAAGTTGGATTCTTAAGTGCTTAAAGACGAGTGCACTGGTATCCAGCTTATTTATTTGAGTGTATATGTTCGACGTAAGCTATTCACAGATAATTATTATACAATATTTTATCTGGGATGAGGCACATGTTTTCGACTATTTTCGACCCTAGAACTGTTCGTAATATGTTATGTATTTTAGATTTTTGAATTTTTTCTCATAATGGTCTGCCAAGAACTACTTTGAATTTTAAAGTGTATCAGATAGGAATGCTTCTTGATGGCGGTGCACTTCGTAAGAATCGAATAATTTCTTCCTAAATATAAAAAGAAGCATTCTGTTTCCAAAATATTTGTAAAAAAAACTCAAAATTGTTTATAAAAGAGTCAATATGTGTAGAATAAATTTTTCTTTATCCGGCATATCAAAGTTGTGAGCAAATTTGAGAACATTATTTTTAGAAATCAAGCAACAATTTAGAAAAAGAAGAATTACATTACTTCGAAATAATCTTCAACAAATGAATGAGTTACTAAAAAGCCGTTGACGGGAAATGTTTTCTCATTCGTATCTCATATACATGTATTTCAGGGATGCTTTTGTGCGTGTTTAAATTTAATTAATTCTTCATTCCAAATTCAAATACTAAATCTACGTATTAACCCTTCTGCAGCTCGTAGATTTTGGGTGCAATCAAGAATATTATTTTTGAAAACCATGACAGTGTGTGCTGGGCAAAATTGGGAAAGATCCCGGCATTTTTTAAATTTCCCAAGGAAAATTTTCACTTGGAAATGAAAAAAATGAAAACTTCAAGCCTTCCTTTTCTTCCCCTTGCCTTGTGTTCTTACCCCATTCGAAGATTAGATTGAAGCTTGAAAGCCAGGATCCCAGGTTAGAGGTCAATGCAGAAAAAGAATCCAATCAGGATTTCCAGCCTTGTCCCCGTCTGATGAAGCATTTTATTCAAATTGCCTTCTTCTATTTTTGATCCATCGTCTTTTTCTCAACTTTATGCTGCATCAAGATATCCCGCAACAGATGCGGCAGCTATATTAAACGGAGTTTACGTCATCCGTTTCGACACGGAAGAAAAAATGAGGCAGCGCAGGGAAAGTAAATTTCCCCAAAATTCCTGAAAGTCGTAAAAATCGCTTTCGTTCTCATCGACTCCTGAAGCGATTCGCTGGCTAATGAGGTAATGACCCATGCTTTTGCCGCTACTTGGCGAGAAATCAACACAATTTTTTCCCCCTTTGAATGCTTCCTAACTACTCTTAACCGACCGCCTTGGTAATTTCATTCGCTTCATAGCATTCCACGTGTCTGATTTTGTTGACACGAGAAAGGGAAAGTTAATCGTCAATTTGGTTGTTTTCATCGCTTCAACATGCACCCTTTCTGTCCATAACGAGAAAGAAAGCTATTGGAACATATTGAATATTGAGAGATTAACCGCATTCTTCCTGTTTTGATGAATCAACATAATATCCCAGCAGAAATTGGGTGTGTGCCATCAAAACATTTATCCTTATTATCGGCATTTTCTACCAACATATACGTTATTCTTTTCTTGGATCAAAAATACTGCTGCTCTTTTCTGAATAAGTAAATTACGGAATTATTGACGAGGAAGTATTTTCCTTACTCTCACTTTTACCGGATAAAGAGCATTGTTCTTAATTCCATCAGTGAACTCAACATTTCACTGGACGCAGTTCAAACTGTGTACCTCGAATTAGAGCATACTTTCTCAAAATTTCTTGAATTTGCAACATCAACTAATATTCAGGACTGTTGACTAGTTGAAATTTGTGTGAAAATCATGAAAATTGCTGCGGATATTTGACCGACTATTTTAAAACCTAACTACAACATAATGAAGGAGGCTTCTCTGTAGGATGAAATTCAGGGAAGCAGAGAGAAAATTCGTTGTAGAGAGAATTTCGTTGTACAGAACCCCTGGAGCATGGGGAGAGAATCCTATGTGACCATACATTTCTTTATACAGAGTAGAATCAGTGTTCCCAAACCCATGGTCCGCGGACTGGCGCCAGTCCGCAAAAGTTTTTTGCTGGTCTGTGGGAAATTTTCAGCATACAGGAGTACACTTATTAAAATTAACAATGAACTCTGCTATCATAATCTAAAACTTTTGAAAGACAGGCAATCAAACGCATTTGATGAAAAATGAAAGTTGGCTTTTATCCTAATAACAGTGCTTCAGATACATTTTTACCTGCTGAAATAAATTATTCTAATTTTCACCTTGTGGGGTTGCACCTGAATGAGGACATGACCCAAGCAGAGCATCTTTGCTTGGGCATGTCAAAAACTATGTGGCAGCAAGGCATAAGCAGGGGAAGTCCCTGCTGTGTGCTGGTTCACTGCAATGAGGAAAACTGGGTATTGGAACCACAAATAGAAGATTGCAACCATATCCATTTCATCTCTTTGGCAAAGCCAGCAAATCATTAACTTGGCAGCTTTGCCTGACTGCAAGGACCTCCACTCTCTGAAGGTGTACTGTTTGATGTGTGTGCATGTGATTGTTGTATGCTGATTGTGTGCTAGACTGTTTGGGATAGGATTACTCTGATTGTCTGTTGCCCACAATTAGGCTCTTGTCTTTAGGAAGTAAAGAAGGTTTTTAAGGGACTCCCTTACGGAGGATCTGGCCTCCTAAAGGCTGCATGCTGTGCTTCAAGTTTCCAATCCACTTTGTTGATTACCAGCCCAACACACCCTTCTAATTTTTGATGACATTCAACTATAGCAGCTATAGCTGCTTCATAGTTGCTTAATTTTTGCAAGAAGCAGACACTTTTATATACTGTACCAGCGATAAAGTCTATAAAGCAAAATTTTTTACAGTCTTTAAACATTTTATGGAACTTTGCTGTTGCGCAAACAATTTTTTTGGAATTCGCCAGTCCATCAAACTTTGTATTGAAATTTGCCAGCCCGCAGGCACAAAAAGGTTGGAGAAAACTACTGGAGTATGGATCGATTTAGCGAGAGATTCTGGGTATAAAAGCGATTTTGGCTTGAATTAAAGCTGCGCCGCCGGTAAATGCTAGATTATTTTTTTCTTTAAACGGATTTTGGAAATTTTCTAATACCCACAATTCATGCTTATTTTTGCATTGGCATCCGTTAAACTACCCCTCACAAACGAACAGAATTTTTCCATGCTTCTTGAGATATGAAATAGCCACGATTTTTATGTAAAATATCTTTGAAACAATAAGCTTCTTGCAATTGTTACCAGAGCTTCATGCATGTTGATATCTAAACTTGAAGATTTCCCCGATTTTAGGCCATAGGAACAAAAACAATGGCTTGATAGGCTTTGGGCAGTTGTTTTATTTCAGCTTCACAATTCTGGTCATTTTTTTTTTAGCCACACTGGCGTATTTTGATTATTTTCTTGGGTTTTCAGGGGTCATAAGGCCAATCTGAGCAATTTTTTTCTCATGATGCATCAGGTATTTTCTTTTTGTTTTTGAAAAATGCTATTGCCCAATTTTCCAATGAATTGTTGACCTTCTCGCGGAAATTTTTCGGGTGAGAAGAAAAAGGAGTAAAAATGATGCTTGCGTTGAAAATTTTCTCTGTGCGAGGATTTTACTGCCAATACAAAAAACCAAGAAATAGCTTCCTTGGCTCTCATCACGCTTTTTGCTTCAAGCGGTAATGTTCTTGATTACGCTGAGGTCAATTTATGTAATGCAATTCCTTGGTTAGAATCCAATGGCTTTCTCAGAACGAGAAGTACTAAATATCCAGCGGATAGCCGATGAGAATCCCCATAAACTTATTTCATGTTTAAAATGAACGATTGTCCAGACAAAAGAATTATTGGTTATAAAACTTGAGACTAAAATAGTGAATGATTCAGGAATGTTAAAAGAAAAAATGGATTGAATGAAAGCCTGAAATTTCCAACAGAAACCAAGAGTATATTTTTAGAAATATTTACACCACTTGTAGGAAATGCATAAATAAGACAGGGTGGAATTGGCAGATATTATTCTCTACTAAAATAACGTGCAAAGAGCCTTGTTTTCAATGAAACCCTCAAATTTTCAAGGATCGTTCGAATTTCTTTTGAAACATGTATAATTCTGTAAAATGTTCACGTAAATTACTAAATGCAAAAATTCCAAGATATGGCTCATGTGTAAACCTCATTTTTCAACCAAAAAATTTTTTTTTTACAAAAAAGCAACCGAATTTGAAGAAGCATGTACATAAGTAGCTGTGGATATTCAATATGCATATTAAATGAATATCGAATATGAACAGTTCATGGATATGCAATATACAGAATATTTGTAACAAGTCCCACATCACCAATGAAGCCATCATACTTGTACATATATTTTCAATTTTTCCTCCAAAGAATGTACATGGATATGTAATATGAATGAATGAACAGAACACTTTATATGCCGCTTATCAGTGTTCACAAGGCACAGCCAAGACTCCCGTATCCAAACCCCCTCCCCACCCAACCCAAATTCCCTCAAAGACATTCAATCTCTTCAAAGCAGGAAACAAAGCACAAATTGATGACAAAAATAAAAAAGAACACACTCCACAAAATAAAACTGGACATCTGACATGTATGCATACAGCCACCAGTTTCCTGATATTGAAAATAAAGTAGCAGTAAAAGTTTATCTAAAGCACAAGGTCTTCACCTTGCTTCTGTATTAGGTTTAGTTGAATGAACAATTTAGAGAGAATCTTTATTTGATGAGAAATCATATAAGGCCAACAGTTTATCTTGATCCTTTAAGATTTCAGAAAGAAATAGGTTCATGCAGTATATTTGTAAAAGCATCAAGTCCCTTATCAGGAATGAAGCCATGGCACGTATATTTTCAATTTTTCCTCCAAAGAATGTGAGGGGAAGGGAATCTTTGGTAAAATATACGATACCTAGGTACAGTATATATGGAGAGACTCATGAATATTCTTTTTTTTTCCTAGCACCTCGAAATTGACTCGCTAATTTCGCAAATGATCGGTGTTGGCTGGAAAATATTGGTCCAGACGCGGTGCGGGTGTAATCATTGGGTGAAGGTCTTCATCAAGCCGAAATCCCCAACGGTTTTAACGCGTTTTTCCCGAAGGGCAAATAAGGATTTACGTGATCACGCGGCAAATCGACCGAACTTGAGGCTTTGGGGAACCAAAATCAAACACAAATTGACTTGACCGAATGAAGGAAGGAAGGGGATTCGAAGTCTTAACACTTCTCTGAGGTCCCTGTTTTCGACAGAGAAAAAAATTTAAAAAAATAAGAATGAACGAAGGAACAGTCATCAAGCGATTGACACCTAAGAACGTCGGTGAACTTCATCCTGCAATATCCTATGAGCAAAAAAGTCGAGCGCAGAAATTACATGCCTATCATAAACTAACCATTTTATGATATAACCATGGTTATAGCATAACCATTTTTATTCAATCGGATGCATCCTCTTGCCTGAAAGAAGTTATCTACGAACTTACAAATCGCATCCAATGCAAACATT
Organism: Notodromas monacha; assembly: GCA_905338405.1. Lineage (NCBI taxonomy): Eukaryota > Metazoa > Arthropoda > Ostracoda > Podocopida > Cyprididae > Notodromas > Notodromas monacha. Next base: position 36,442 of record CAJPEX010000732.1, read on the forward strand.
TTCAGCTTCTTTTTCAATTTAATTCTCGGAAACGTGAAAAAGAAACTTCCTTCTGACACAATCTACGTAATCCTTTTATTTTTTGAAAGGATAAACAAGGAGTAACGTCTTGAATAAAACAGAGAATATTGCAAATTTTCATTTCAATTCGAGATTTGTGATAACTTCACCAAAAATGCATTTTATTTGGATACACCGCACTTCGTAGGAAGCAATTATGCATCTATTCGAAGAAATGCATGAGAATTGGGCTGGATTGTATTCACTACATAAGCTAGTGGACTCACTCTACAAATAAATTCTCCTTACAACGGAATTCTTGAATTAAGAGCAAACATTTCATTCTCTACAGTGGAATTCCTTCTACAATAAATTTTTTCTGGTGTCTTGGATTTCAAGAAAGTATTTCATTTTCTAAAATGAAATTCTGTTCACAAGGAATTTGTTAGGTCCCATTAGTTTCCAGAGAGAATTTCGTTGTAAAGAACCTCTGAAGCATATATAGGGAGACAATCTTAAGGAAAAAAATCAATGTACAGAGAAAATCGTGGCACACAAAATCGTCATAGAAAAATTCCACCTATTTTTATACAAAAACTACTGATGCATATTCATGATTCGTGTCCATGTCAAGTTTCAGTTCCTTTTTCTTCCCGTTGCAATTTTCAGAAGTGATGGAAGGAATCACGATTTAAATAAAATCAGTCAAAAAACCAGCTATGATATTCAACATACAATATATGTGTCCACAGATACTCTTCGGGGTGCAGATTATTCGGTGTCGTTATTTTTTTCTTCATAACTTGGGATACTAGTAAATTCATCGGATTCAGAGAGAAAATGGATATACAGTAGTATTTGAAGAGGAGCTAATAGAATACAATTTTCTAAATATTCCTGCGATGAAAACAGCGAGCTTAGTAAAATTACCTGAGGGCATTTGTTTATATGAAACTCATCAGGTACATTTTGAACGACTGAAAGGACTGGAAAGTGTCAGTCCTGGCTCCTGGGAAGGGTTTCAGTGGCAAAATTGACAACCAGCATTCGGATAAGCTTGGCACGAGCCGATTCCTTCGAACCTCTTCGGGTTAAAACAATTTTCCCCAGTCTTTCTTGTTGTCGAGATATTCGAGCGATAAATCAAGCATTCAGAAAATTCCTTCACGCGCTTCCCCTTGCAATTTCGGAAAAAAATAGCGGCGGGCGCAATTTTCGATTCTCCCCAGCGCGGGTTCCATAAATTATTGAAACCCTTCCTGGGCATTTCCGACCCCAAAATTATGACGGCTACAAACCTGACTTAGGCTAAACATTCAGGAGACGGAGAGGACCCAGCTACTGAACCGAACGGGCCGCGGGTTCCCTGTAATGACGCCGTTGGTGGGTTCCCTGTGTTACCATGTCGACAAGCGTCGACTATAAAAACCTTGGGGAAATCGATGCGTCGAATTTGTGTCAAGGCGACTTTTCCCGCCTCTTTCTCCTTCCTAAAAATAAAGGCCACCAGAGACCTACTAATACATTTTCCCGGGACGTTAATTGAATAGGAAAAATTAATTTCCACAAGAAATTATACTTTCCGCCAAAATTATTGACCTTTATTTTGAATCTGCTCAGATCTTACCCATTGGTAAGAATCGAGTCGAAGGTCAGAGATCGCAGCAATCAAGATTATGTCAACTTTCCTAGAGGTGCGTTGCTGAAAATTGTGAAAACATGAGTGGGTTATGCATGAAAAAAACCTTGTGATAATAAAACTTAAAAAATCAGGAACTGTATTGCTAGTTTCTCGAAATTTATTTTTAGATTTGTCTAGAGATTAATTAAAAAGCTCCGCATTTTTTCAATAGGTTCATTTCATTAAACTGACCAAGTATTGACAAATAAGTATTGAATTTTCCATCTTATCAGAATGACGAAATTTTAATTATTTACGCGTTCCTCGAAAATCGGAATTTTATGTTGGTGGGGGTCGTCAGTAGTTTTTCTAAAAAAAAAATTTGCTTTTATTTGTCGGGAAATTTCACGAAGATTTCGAAAGGAATTCTTCGCAGCTCATCATGAGATAATCCTTCAGAGAGTCGATTTATTCCTTATTTTCCCGCAAATATTACAAGGATATTGCAGGAATAAAGGACTTATAGAATCATACGCTCGCCTTCATTCTCCCACAGGTCATTAAGCTCAAAAAAAGCAAAACAGAAGTAAATTATGCAACGAACAAGCATATCTGGATAAATTGAACATTTTCGAATTCCATTATCAAGGCCAAATCTCTCCACAGGAACGCGTGACGTCAGAATCCGGGAAAGCTTTTTGTTCATGAACTTGTCTTGGGTGCTCCACAAGAATGTAAGAGGGACATGAAAAACAATGAAAGTTCCTTCTTTGATTGAAAATGCCAGGTACAGTATAGTTGTACCTTCAAGTACGAACACCTCATATGGCAGTAACATTCTGTATAGAATGAACGTTCTATGAGCAATTCACTATTTTTTTGTAAATTTGCCAGTCCGCAGGCACAAAAAGGTTGGGGAACACTGTATTAGAGCATCTGATATGCCACAGGAATGGTGAAAGCACCCTTTAGCGATTTTCCCCTGACTTAACAGCTGTATTACAGGGAAACCCAAATTTTTCCTGGAATGTTGCAAAGGTTTTGGATGTAAATAAATCATTATTTTCCGGACGCATCAAAAACCCACAGTACAGTATATTCCCCAGCATGGAGAATGAGGAAGACCCAGGACCAGGAGTAAAAGGTGCAACAGAGATTCCTGACACAGAATCCACCTGTCCACAGATTTTCGCAGTCCGGGACACACAAAAATCATCGTGACCAGAGAGAATCGCAGCAGTCCGTTATGTTTCCAAACCGGTTTTCCGCGTGCCTTCGAAAGAAGCGGCTTCTGGTCGTCGGAATTAAAATCCCTTGATTCCTCTTCTTCCTCGGAAAAATCTTCCCTCTTTCCCCCCCCCCCTCCTCCTTTTTTTCTTCCAATTTTCTTATTCTGGCCCATTATCATTTAATCACAACTTTGGGGGGAAATCGCTTCATCTTCATCCCTGTATCGCTTCATCGCTGTATTTGAAAGCAATCATCCCTGGAGGGTGCATTAGGCGTCAGAATGAGTCCTGAGGGCTTAATCTGATGGGATCATGCCTTGAGGATGAATCAGGAAAAATGCATTATGAAATTTCGTCCAGTACTTCGTTATATAGACGAGTTTTCGAAGGAACTTCACATGAAATTAAAATGTTACGGAATGAAGATCCGTTGATTGAAACGTCATCTTGAATCGACAATTTTCAACAAGGCAGCACCAGCCTGTTTTCGAGGAGCGAGAATACATTTTTTTCTTTATTGTCGATTGACAAAAATTGGAACGTTTGGCGCTGGGCAGATCGATGAAAAAAAAACTTTAAGGACCAGGAGAAGATTTCTTGTGAGAAATCTCAAGTTTACCTTCTGAACGTGGACTACCTGTGAATAACGGATCTTGTCTTCAACGATTTGTCTGTATAATGATTAATTTTTTGGTCCAACTCGGGGTTCTGTAAAACAAAATTTCCTCTACAACGGATGAGTTTTTCTTGCCGATTCAATTTTGTTGTAGAGAGTCTACCCGCATTTTATTTTCAGAGCGTGAATTTATTTAACGTTTTTAAGATACACTTTCATATAATCACTTCAGCTGAACACACAGAATGCACATTGATTCAACTGGCTCTTGTTTTTTTGCAAATAATTTCGTGGATATATGGAAGAGGAGGCAGTTAAAGCCTCCCAATGGTTTATCCCTGTTTTCTGTCAATTTCATCAACTTATTTTTATATCGATCCTCAAATTGACCAAGATGTGCGATTCCCCTGAAATTATCAAATTGAACATTGTTGAGAAATTTTTACAGAAGAACGGCAAGATTGAAAAAATCATGCCCCGCGTGCCGAAATTGATCGTATGCTGGGAATTCGTATCATTAATTATCATTTTACATATAATAACTTTTTCACCACATTAAATGTGGAAGCAGAACAAAGACGCTCTATAGACATGAAAATAATCGGAATTAATTTGAAAGGGTTTTGGAGCAGCGAATTCTGAAACATGTAACGTATTATCCTATAATGTCTCGTGTAAAACAGAAACATTGTAGACAATGTCACAGAGTTTCGGACAAACGTAGGCGAGGTCAAGAAGAACCCAGGGTCAGCGGCAGCATGTTCAAAAAGGCAAATACTAGCCTGTTCTCAGCAGGAAAACGCACACAACCTGCTCATGCACAAAGGTATGCATTTTAAACCAAGAGTCCATGCAAATTACAGTAATATCTTCCAACTAGTTCAACACACGCGACAGGATCATGACAATGTATCAGCAAGCCATTATAAACAATGTAAAATTCATACTGTTTGATTCAAGTATCATAAGCTCAATGACCACATTCACGGTATTGATCAAATGTACGTGATGATTAAAAATAGTGAAGTAAGTATGAAAAGCGAAGCTTTCTGAAGGGTGCAAATCAAATGCAAATAAATCAACGTTGTATTGCGATGAAAAATTTGTCCAAAACTGTCACCGTAACCTGAGCACTTCCATATTTTTCCTCATTTTTTTAAATACTTTTTCGCTGTTCAGCGGAAGGTCCGAAGGAATAACTTTGAATCCTTTTGTAAATCATAATTTCCATATTTTCTGTCATGAACAGGTTTAACTGTAGTCCCGAATCACCAAGACAAAGTTTCTCACCAAATAAAATTTCTATATTTGCTAATTTTTCACAACTTGTCTTGAAGTACAACACCTTTTTAAAGTTGTTCATTCTTAAAAAGACTGGAAATGAAAAATAGGTTCTTCGAATTGGAATACAGTTCAAACAGTGATTTTCTGACTTTGGAAGTAAAGAAGATTGTTGTAAAAAATGAGAATGAAACCAGCATTAAATACTGTATCTGACTATAGCATGGATTATGGTACGGATTATTTAACCATTTTTCCCAATTCCATGTGTCTTTTGGATGTAAAAAGCAAATTAATTGTAAATCATTGATAGAAAAAAAAATGCCCTGGTATCAAACATTTCTGCTGATTTTTATTTTTATTTTTTGGAACACAATTAGGTTGGTCAACTTAGGGTGAACCATGTGACATGTCCTCCAAAAATTCTTGAATGATTGATTGATCAACAAGCATTATTTTCTGCGTTTCAGCATTCACAAATTTCAAGCAAATTTTACACATCCAGAACCCCTCCCCTCACCACTCACATTCATCCAAAATTCCAAACACATTCCAACACATCAAAATAGAAAATAGAGAAATAATCTGTACATGAATATTGAAAGAAAAGGGAATAAATCCCAAAATTTACAATTGCACTGGCAGCACTGCTGATGATGTAAATGCATACATAGTCTTCCTCTCCACAATAACAAAAAGAGAATTTCAACGATAAAAATTACAGAAGAAGGAAATTATTGAGCCCACATTAAAGCACAAGTTGTTCAGCCTGCTCCCTATAATGAACTAAGTTTTAGTTGATTGAACAATTTGGAGAAAATCTTTGATGAGGAATTGTATAAAGTTCAAACTTTATCTTGGTCCTCTATGATTTTGAAAAGAGTCTTTTCATGATATTGTAAGAGTCCCGAATCTTTTTTAAATTCTTGAAATTTGTTCACACATTTCAAGTGCCAGGAGTATAGTTGATGCTCATCTGGATTTTTAGCACAAAATTTATATTCGACTGATCCGAAAATCATTCTATTTCAACAGGTGATGTGGGATGACGTCATAGGAGAGCCAGAGGGGATTTCATCCCCGGATTGCACATGGAAATGCTCGGCTATGCTCTTCACCATGATGAAGCAAGCCATTTACTTGCTTCTGACGGTCATCTTCGCTCCGTTTGCTGCTTGCTGTCTCGGAGCTCAGTTCGCCTGTCTCAGCTGTTGCGTAAGGACACACATTTCACAAAAGCATGGTTTTAGTTCCGTTTTACATAAATAAAATAAAATGAAATACAGCCAGGCCCCCGCAATGCAGACGTCGAGACATATCGACACTTGAAACTTGAAAAATCTGCCCCGAAATCGGAAAAATGTCTGGATTCTCGAGATACGAAAAATTTTACCAATATTTTTTTACAAGAATGGAAAAATCACATTTTTCAAAATGTTGATATCTCTTGAGCGTTGTTCGCTTTTTATTTACACCTATATATAGTAATATAAATAAAATGCTGAACTGGGTAATTTTTGCTGATTTTTCATAGTTCTTCCTTCTTTTCATGATCTGTGCAGAGTCTAAAAAGGGTTTTTTTTCCTTCTTTCATGCAAAAAGATCTGATTATGCGGGGTTATCTTCTGCACTCCTATTTTTTGTTCTTGAAGTATAGAGAAAAATTAGGCTATTCAATTTTTGCGGGATTTATTCCTGATTTTGGATCAACAGGGGAACCAATCTCACATATTGAAGTTTACGGGAAAACTGGAACCGAAGTGCAAAAGTTTCGACATAGGGACATTGTCCATGCACCAAATACGTCCGCATGTCGGGGCCACACTGGTCGAATCCCAAGAAAAATAGGCTTGGAAATCATGCAGTATTTGTGGGCTATTCTGTAAAAAAAAAATGCCACGTTCTATAGCCGGCCAGCATTAAAAAAATATCAATTTTTTCTCATCACCATATGATAAGAATGGTTCATTAATTCTGCAGTCAATCGTCTTCATCTCTTGTTTGATGAAAAGCAATAAATGTAATTTTTCCATTGAAAAATTTGATCGTTTGATTATTTTGCACATTTTTGTTGCAATTGACCCGTATCGAAATAGTGAGAAGAACCAGATAAAAGGGCACCCAGTGATTGTCAGAAAAAACTTGGTCCTCCGTACGTATTTGCAATATATTCAATTTTATTCATTTTCAGACAATCTAGGGGCAATCAAGTAATTTAAATCACTAAAAGTTCCTTCTTGTCATATTCGAAAGGAAATATTCTACCCTTCGCAACTTTTGAGCAAGGGTTCTTAATAGAAGAGCAGCCCTGATATTATGTAAACTCAAGGAAAAATACGTCAATGGAAGAAAATCCACAAGTACACTACGGAGACAGGTTTTTTACTATATTTTTAAATTGTGAGTACAGTATATACCTATAAGTAGGGCATCCCTGAAATGTAAAATGAAAGCGATAACTCGCGACTTCAATGGAAAGAAAACCAAATTTGATTAAATGAGGCTGGTTTTAATCCCGATATTAATTCGGCAGCGGTTCGAGTAAGGCTATATACAGGAGAAATCATAGATTTCTAAATAACCTCAAATTGCGGTGTTGATACAATTTTTGAATCCTTCTCATTAAATTTGATAAGAGAACTTTAATGGATTCTTCCGGTAAAATATTTGTCTGCCAGATTAAAATTGAAACAGGAGAATGATATTCTTGACCTTCTACTTGAAAGAAATCTAAGGAAATCGAGGAGAAGTATTGATGTGGTATGCCCCGTTAATTCATTTCCAATTATATTTGGATCACTTTAATGGTTCGTCATATATTTTCAAAGTGGCATATACCCCGTAGTATAGTATCACAAATCAGTCAAAGCAATGTGATTCTTGATGCAAAAAGCTAAGCAATGTTCATACTATTTCTGTCCTTTATTTGAATTGAATTATTGAAGAGAAAGCTTTATTTTCTGCTCTTCAGTGTGAACAAGGTTCACACATCATTCCCACATCAAAAACCTCCTCCCAACCCAAATCCTTCCAAAGGCATTCAATGACTTCAAAAGGGAAAACAGAGAAGTAAATTGTATGTAGATACCAAAATAAAAAGCATCCAACAAAGTACATCCTCACTACTGGTGTGAATGACGATACACCCCCTTCCTTCACTGATAACAAAAAGACAAGATATCAGTACAGTAATAAGAATTGCAACCCATTTACTGAACCCAATTTAAAGTACGAGGTCTTCAACCTGTGAATTCCCAGATACGGTTTAGTCTAATAAATAATTTGGAGAGAATCTTTGATGAGAAATCATGCAAGGTTGACAGTTTATCTTGGTCCTCTAGAATTTCAGGAAGGATCTTTTCATTGAATTTTGATAGTCCCAATTCTTTCAAAATTAATTTAATGTTTTTCTCTTAATTTTACTGCCCCCATTGTAATTTTTTAAAGACCCGGTAGTTGATCAAGAAAAATTTCAGGAGAATTATGCTCTAGCGCAATACTGAACCGGATTTCAAATCAGCCATCGATTCGGAATTTTTTTTTTCAAAGAAACGAGATCGAAAGTCTCTATGGAAAATGACGTACACTTATTAGCTCACGTTCTGCTGACCTTTTGTCCCGTTATGTCAACGGACAGACACGATTCTTGAATAATAAATGCTCAACGTAACTAATGCCCTAGTAAAATAATCCACATCCTCGCAGAAAAACCAACCCATCTTTTTTGGGAAATATAATCATTTTCTAACTGGTCTTTATTGATCTCACCTTAATTTACGCATAATGGGTTCCCTGAGCTCAATATCAGGCCCACCTGGTGGTGTACCCGGGTCTTCTTCATCTGCACTTTGTAATTTGCATTGCGCGCAGCTGCATCCTAACCCGTCTCCCCGCTTTTCTTTGGTTTTGCGCATTTCCGCGCGCCAAAAAAAAAATGAAAAACGGCGCTATTATTTTCATCGGAAATTATTGGGGCTTTAGTTTCTGGTAACTCTATTGCAGTGGTAACAGACTCAGAAGTGGCCACAAACCGGATAGAAAATAGAGCATTATGCGGGCCAGCACAACAAAGGAAAATCCCACTTTTTAATTTCAAGTTACCAACAATTTTGAATTTTAAATGCGGCACTCCATGAAGCCCTTAAAATATGCCTATCAAATTTTCATGCAATTTGTACCATCAAAATAATTTTAAAATCTCATGTTATTGAATTTAATCGTGACAACTACTTTTTTGTAAGCAACTGCACAATAGCTTATTTACTGTTATTTGAATTTTCCCTTCCTTTTTATCACAGTCCTGTTTTTGTTGTTGTAAAGAATCCTTTTCTTTTAATAATATTTTACTTGAATAAAATGAATAAAATCCTACACATACAAATCCTGATGATTGGTGATTGTTCATACTGGCTCTGTGGGCCTCATGAAAAGCCTCCACAGGCCAGATCTGGTCATATTTTGTGAACCCATGCTCTATTCTCTATATTGGATTAATCTCGAGATGGCAGAGTGCCTTTCCAGTTCGCAGCAGAGTTGGGATTTTTTGGACTGCACATTTCAGCTTGACAAAAGGTCAATGAAATACTTCCCAGTTTGGGATGGCCTAAGTTGAAAACTCTGGGTGGAAAATTCCCTGTTGTTTTAAAGAATCTCCAATGATAAACCTATGGTAGCAATGCAAAAAATACCCCCCAGTGCGGATTTTTTTTTATTTCTCATGAAACATTCTCTGCAGGATTATTGGAAAAAAATTTCAGACTTTTTCCAACTTGAGCATTGTTACAAAATCATAATTTGTTTACATTTTCAGTGCTCATGCCTGTAGGGACTATGGTGCATGGCAGAAATGAAATATAATGATCTGCCCTGAATCCCTGAAACTGATGCTGGAGCTTATATATAGAGCTCAGCACCAATTGAAACTGTCCCCAAAGAACCTTCAAATGCATATAGAAGCATCAAAAACTTGAAATCAACAGCATATTCTAATTAGAATATAATTAGCTTCCATGGCTTGAACCAATTCTCTGAAACATTGTGTGAATTATTGTGTGTGAATATTTATTTTACAAGAAGATGCTGAATTGTTGATTGTTTTTGGAACATAAATAAATATCAATATCTTGTAGACCCTATATAAAGAGGCTTCCAGCCGCACTAATTCAGGTGTTTGAATGAATGAATGAATGAACAGAAAGCTTCATTTTCTGCTTTTCAGTGTTCACAAGGTTCAATCAACATTCCCACATCCAAACCCCCTCCCAACAGGTGTTTCAATCATAAAATCTCTTTGGTTGGCAAAAACCCTCAATATGCATGCAAAATTTTGCAACAATATCCTGACTTTGCCACATGTAAATATTTATTGAAATAAAAATAAAAAATTATTTCCTGAATAACAGCATATTTGGTGCTGCATGCCCTGTCTGCGCAGAGTGCGCACCTACAAGATCAACAATGCTTAAGTTGGAAAAAGTCTGAAATTGGTTCCAATTCTGCAGAAAATTTTTCATGAGAAATGAAAAAAAATCTGTCACAGGGGGACATTTTTTCATTGCTACCGTAGGTTTTCATTGGAGATTCTTCAAAACAACAGGAAATTTTCCACCCAGACGTTTCAACTTATAGGCCATCCCAAACCGGGAAGCATTTCAGTGACTTTTGGTCAAGCTGAAATGTGCAGCCAAAAAAATCCCAACTCTGCTGCGCAATGGAAAGGAGCTCTGCCATATCTCAAGATTAATCCAATAGAGAATAGAGCATTGGTGCCCAAAATATGGCCAGATCTGGCCTGTGCTGGAGGCTTTTCATGAGGCCCACAGAGCCATGCAGTATGAACAATCACCAATCATCAGGAATTGTATGTGTAGGATTTTATTCATTTTATTGAAGTAAAATATTATTATCAGAATGAAATATTATATTATATATCATGTTAATGAAATTTTTACAATTTTTTTCCCTGAATAACAGCATATTTGGTGCTGCATGCCCTGTCTGCGCACCTACAAGATCAACTGCGCCATGTGGAAGAACTTCTACGAGGTCTGGCTGGCTGCGACCTGCACCCCGTGTTGCGAGTCCATCGGTCGGGTCTTCTCCAAGGCCCGGGTCCGTTACCAGAGATTGCCCGACGGCGACGATGAGGAGAAGAACGTGTTCCAGGTCTAAAATCATCGACGACCCCGACGGCCACGCTATGGGATATTATTTCGGAAAAGGGGAAGAAGTTGCACAGAAACGAGTACTGCATGCTGGACTCCCGCTATGCTATTCAATGATCCGGTATATTCAAATAAGGTTTTCTCTGTGGAGGTTTTTTTTTTTTTTTTTTTTAGCCCATGGGGTTCTTTCCTGGTGTATGTTATGAGGTTTCTCTAAAACAAAATTTCTGCCTTGAACCATTTCTTGCTGGCCTTCTGTATTTTTTGTACAATAAAAGAGTCCTTCTTGGTGGACTCCATCTCACTGTACGACAATCTGGTCCACAAAGATTTTCTCTACACTGTGTAATTAACTTTTTTGTTGGTTCCTTGAGGTTCTCTCCCCAAGTATAGAGGTTCTCTACAAAAAATTATTTCTGCAATGCATTTTTCCTGGTCCCTTAATTATTATTTTTGTATAGAGACTGCAATCAAGAGGAATCTCTCCACAATAATTTGTCTTGAAAGATTTTCTCTGCGTAATGTTTTCTTTGTTTGTCTGCTAGGGTTCTCTGCAATTGAATTCTCTCTGCAACAAAATATTTTCTGGTATACATTTTGTTATAGAAAGAGAAAGTCTACCTGTATTTGTTTTCCCGGAAGTTCATCAACTCACTGTATTCAGAGCAACATGGAGAGAAACGGGGGATTGGGAGAAATAATGACCGAGTTTATCCAAGAATTTTTAAAATTCAACCTAGAAAATCCTGCGGCTTTTACTCTGAAACGAACTCATGAGTGCATTTAAATGCCTTGGTTATACTTGCCAAAGGTCTAACTAGAATTCAGAATAGCGTTAGTGAAACGGAAAATAATAATTTCAGAAGTTTATCAGCGTATATTGCGGAAAAATGTTCAGAAAACGGCAAATGTGAGGAAAATATCACGAAAATTTCAAGCAAATTTTGTAAAAAGAAACCATCAAATGTAACGTTGCAAAAATAAGTCACGAGAGAATCATCGAGATTGAAAAGCATATTGAAGTTTATGCGAAACGTTCACTTATAATTATGTTTGCAACATGAATTCCTAAAATCTCACCTGATCGGAAAATGCATCTGAAATTTTTTAAATAAAGTTTGAGTGTGATTTTCTCTACTTTTGCTGCGGAGCTTTTTCTTAGCTGTAGTTCTATACATCAAGAATAATCCATTTATTATAATTAACTCTCCGACTGTCACAAACCATTTGAAGTGTGGAAGAACAAAAAAACGCAAAACCATATTTGCGAAGTCAATCAATATATTGGACGACACTTGAAATAAAGAGGGCATCTACATAAATTTTCACTGATTAATTGGAAAAGGCCTTCTCCTATGTTTTTTTCTCAAGCAATAAATATTTTATAAAAATGCTTCAAATAATGCATGCGAAAGAAGGGAATGTCCACCTGTTCAGGGAGAATTTTTCAGTCTCTGAATAGATAGAGAAAATCTCTGAATTCGAAGAGTCTTTCTATTGCTTAAATTTCCAGCTGCTTATAATGAGAAGCTTATAAAATTCAGTTTTTTTTTTCTGCAGAATATTGAAACAGTTTTTCTTGCATGTCGCTTCATATAAGCTTGATTTTCATAAAAAATGATGGCTAAGAAAATTAAATTGCGTTTGTGGATTTTTTTCCGTAATTCGAACGTCCAGGGTCAAGGATAGAGCAAAGGAAAATTGCGCGCTGAACAACTGAACTGAGCGCCAGCGACAACCGAGCACTTAGCATTCAATTGAGCAAAGATTGAAAGTCCTTGTTCGGTTATGCACTTTTGAAAACAGTTTTCTGTTGTAATTAAAGTTTAACTTTCAACTTTTGAGGTAAATATAAAAACCCTGGAGATTTTAATTCAAAATATCATGATCATGGTACAGACTTGATGTTGTTGGTATGACGTAGATCTGAGAATTTATAATTTTATATCAAATCTAATCTTTTGGTAGACTGCAGAAAAAAACTCTTAGCTTCGAAATCATTCAGTGGTGCTACTCGTGACGAACTCAAATATACTGTATTTTTAAAAGTGACCAGCATTAAGAACTATGCTGCCTGTTGAAAATATAAAAAGTGCAAATTCAAGTTTCGTTTGGACTTTCAGTGTTTCCTGTGCTGCTCATTGAATTTTCCATTGAGTAACTTTTTCAAGGATCTGTGCTAAGAACATTTTGAGAATTGTTCAACATTTTCTGAAGATGAAAAGTATACTGAGACTCTTACAAGGAAATGAAAAATACTCAATTAGAATTATAAAAGACAGTTGAAGAAAACCATAATTTCTTTCCACGTTTGTCAGACTCCGGCAAACTTTTTTATTACCGCGTTTTTTAAATTTTTGCTTTCGTTTCAAGCAATGGATTAAAAATTCAAACATGAAAGTCTTTGAAAAAATTTTTTCGCGGAACGAATTTTTCGCCAAGTGAATTCTGTCCAAAAAGTATCTAAATTTTTTAGGCATTTAAGGCATTCGCAAATGCAATAATTTTTTCAAATTTTACAATGGACTCGAATACGAACTGCTTGTGAGTCAAGTAGAAATATTGGCGCCCGGAAATTGCGCTTAGGTAATTTCCAGATAATTGCTCTTCATTCGGGCAGCGCTCAGTTGGTCGGCGCTCAGTTTGTCTCTGAAGGAAAAATATCCGTTCGAAAAAGAAAAAAAAAACGCGGAGAAAACCAAAGAAAACGCCAAGATTCAACCCAGTGAAAGCTCAACAGTGTTTCTTGAACCCGGTCACAATGATTGCCAGCGGGACAAGCTTCAAGTTGTCGACTCATGGAAATAAAAGCCAGTTGTTTGCCCCGAGGGGGGTGATGACTTGGGGGATATCCGATAGATCCTCTTCGATCCTCGGCTTCATTATTGGGCCCATTCACTTCAGTGTTGTAGTGTGCAGTTTGTTTAACCCTAATCCCGTTCGACCACCGCGACTTTTCCCCTGTGTTTGCTGTGACTTACGCACTGTGTGATGAAGAATAAGAAAAAAATAATTCGTGACAATAAAATTTCCTTAACGAAGGAAACTTTCGTACGGTGTGGGGGAAATGTTCAATCGTAGTCTCTGAAGATGGCGAGCAAAATTTTGAATTTTGTGGAAAGTCGCGGCAACAAAAAAAAGTACAGTATTCGAAGTGTAGTTAGTTATGCTGCTTTATTCCAAGTCGTGGTAATTTTTTTTGTCAATGACTTTGTTCTGTAAATATGGTACAAATATGGGTAGAAAAAACTGAATATAGACCGTCCACAAAAAATAATAATACGTGATGCTAAGGCACAATTTTATCACCTATCGGATTGAATTTCAAGAGGAAAGTTTGCGAAGCTTTTCTCTCAAATTGAAACTCTTATTCGCGAGGAAACTTGTGCATATTTTCGAGCGCTTTTTTGTTCGTGGTGTTCGATGAGATTCGATGGATTTACTTCAGTCATGGAGATTTTCTGAAATAAAGGATTCATCCTGCACCTTTTTCATAACCCTCGCTTGTTTTTTCTTCATAATTCTTTTTAATCCTTTCGGGCCACGAAAAAAATTGTGCTTGTCTTCTTATACCTCGTATAGGGATGAAAAATTCGAATTACTTTTGATGCCGGAATCCGAAGACAAATTCCTTGATTCCGGGATCATGAGAAAAAAAAACGGAGACACATCCACTGGATTCGACACGCCTCAATCGACCTTAGCGTGAAGAATTACACGGGGTCAACCGAAATGAGAAATAAATTTATTTCCTCGCCCTAATACTTACGAACGGTTCAGGAATCAGGGAGCAGTAGAATTTCCCTCACGTTTTGATTTCATTTCATCCATGAAATCTGGCAGAAGAAATCGTTTTCAAAATTTTTTCAGTGCTTCGAAAATTTTAAGGAGTTATATATCAGGCAAGGTTTTTTATTTTTTGCTGCTGCTGTTGTTGGAGTTGGAAGTGGGGAATAATCTTTTTGGAATCGTAACGAATTCTATTGGCAATTCAACCCTGAGGTCAATCATTGCATTTTGCATGGATTGTTGAGGATTATCGATGCTGAGGATTGCATTTCCCATGACCAACATGGCACATCGAACGAGTCACGAAACAGCATCTGTAACGAATTTTCGCTCCGCCCGTCAAAATAAACCATGGAAATTCAAGCCGACCCTTTGATTCTGATTCCTTGAATTGTCAAAAATAGCAATAAGCCAAAGCCTTTTTCGCAATGGAATTTTTTTTCGGCAATGCAATTAAAAATCCTGATGAAAATTAACTCGACAGGCAAAGAAGGCGTACGCGAAAATATCTGAATTATGAAATTAACGCAAATAAGTGCAATATTTAAAATTAATTTTGCATTTTATAATCCTTCCTCATCAGCTCCTACAAAGTTTCTGTCTGTAGCCAAATTTTCAAAGAAAAAAGCTCATCTCTTTCTATATAGCCCTTGGAAACCTTCTCTCAATTTGTCAGCAGCAGCTCCACTACAACGATATGTTTTCGGTATAACGAATAATATGTCGTTTGATGGTCGAATTCATTTTAAACCTCGTCATTTATACTGTCTTTTTTGAACACTTTTACCTGATTTCCGACGTTATTCTTCAAAAATCATGGATTATTAATTCTCTTCACAGATTAGTGTTTTTTCGCGCAGGAAGGATTAAAATGAGAAATAATGTCCATCGATATTTTTGCGGAGAATGATGGATCTTCCCGCCTGTCTAATTGAAATGAAGCAGTTTGTATAAGAGTCAGAGAGGTCGTGAAGGCCTAATAAACAGCGCTTTGGAGATTTTTCCCTCATAGACAAAAGATGATCAAAAGCAGAATAGACATTCCAAGGGCTGAACAACCAGATATTCAAGCACAAAAGATTCGTTTGAATATCAAAGGGAACCCGAGGAACCCCAAATAAAAGCTCTATATATGGAAGCTTACTCACGCGGGCGGTATTAAAGCTTGAGGTTATACACACCCAACAAAAAAAAAAGAATCCAAATGGGCTTCACATGTGATCCAGGACTACTTACACCCACCAGCACAGCACTCGAATGCTCAGTCGAGGGGGGGAGGACGGAAAAACAGCAGCTATTGAATCTGGAACAATAGGGAGCAAATAATATTTCAATCCCCCGAGTAATTCCAATCCGGAGGTGAAAATATTTTCTGCTGTGCAGGCATCGGTGAGATATACTGGCCCCAGAGTTGCAATTATCGAGTCACTCTGACCCGGAATTCCTCAGCAAGAGGTACCACTTCCCTCCAGGCGACGACACTCGATCGCAAACGGCCATTCATACCAACCGGGTTCCCCGCAGCAATTTATTTCTCGCTCGGGCAATCGGACGCCGTCTCTTGTGGCCGCAGACATTCAATATGTGCCTTGCCATAAGATGCTCGTGTAGGGTCATTCACAAAAACAAAACAAAAAAACAGAAAATTAAATAAAACAGCAGAATTCCAATTATCATTCCCCAAAGAACAAAAATATAAAATCTGGCCGTTTGAAAAAAAGAAGGAAGAAATCGAGTGATGTATTGTGCGTGGATCCCGTTCTCCGTATATTTCAAGACAGCTTTCAAAGGGAGTAAATTAAAAGTGATAATAGGATATAGACACGATTAACAGTAGAGCATACATTAACCCTTCTGAGGTATAGATGATATATTTGCCAATTTTGTGCCATGATCCATAGAAATTGAAGAAAAGCAACTTGGTCTGATCACCATGCAGAGCATAAGTCAAAACAAATTTCATTCTTTTTCTTTGTCAAGCAATTTTTTTTCTAAAGAAAAAAAACCTTTGCTTGGTGGAATTTATCCAGAATCCTTACCATCAGATTAGCATTCTGCTTGATTTCACTGGACTTTTGCTACTCAGCAAAGGCTGTATTTTGAGTGACCTTTGGTCAAACCAAAATGGGCCTACCTTTGATAATATTCTGGCTCCACTGTGTGATGGAAATAAACCCACCACCACCCAAGGGTTAAGATGAGAAATCTCCAATGAGGTAGCAGAATAACTGGCTCACACACCTCACCAATCATAGTCAACTCAAGTCCAAAATAATCTACTCTTCAGAACCTTCTTGCAGAATTATGCTAATCTCATTAAGGTTGCAAATCATTAACTCAAATCTACCTTGATCAAATACCTCGCAAAGTCTAATTTTTCCGAGTCCCCGTCTGGATTCCCTTTGATACCCGATTCATTAAAAACCTCTCCAACTTGAAGTCTTTCAAATTTTAGACCCAGAACATCACAATTCACAATTTCCTGCATTTCTTCCCGAACAAAAACGCAAACTTCCCTAACTCAAAAGTGCTTCCGCAAATCAAAACCTCCATAATTCAAAATTTGTTCTGGCCCCTTGATAATTGACTTATACAGAGAGAATTGACTTATAAGGAATAATGCAAAGCACCATTGCCTGTGCTCATGAAAAATGAGTAATACGTTGTAAACTAAAATATACATATAATCATTGGACGTTGCCGATTAGTAAACAATGTGCAATCGATCCATAATTTTACTGCTTTTTCACGGGAATAATGCATTTTTCAACTCCAGGAAATCTCTTGCGTACCAACACCTTGTTGGTACGAGAAGGAGAGATTTACTAACGATTAGAAATTCCCGAAGTTCAAAATCATGCTCAGAAAATTCGTTTATTTACGCCCAATGCTTACAAAGTCTCAAAAAGAAAAAGATTCCCAAATTTCCAAATATTGTGTTAGAAACTGGAAACGCCATCCCAGAATGCTGGCTTTTTCCCGGCGAATCTAAAGCATCAGTGAGCTCTGTCTGTAAGAATCACTTCTTGACCTTGAAACATTTACAATGAGAAAATTTGTCCGTTTGTTATTTACTGAGAATCCCACTATAATTCGAAAGAATACATTTTCCGAATCTACCAATTAATTGTAACATATTTTTTCCACAGTTATACCCCCAGATGAACATCCAGTCATCCATTCTGAAGAATTCAAACTTGGTCATAATGGGATTGTTAGGGAATAACGTACCAAAACATCTATATTTGAGTATTTTTGGAATCAAAACAAGACGAGAAAAGGCGCATCTGAAATAAAATAAAAACTCAGCCTGAGACAAGGGCAGAAATTCCTGTGGAATTTCTCATTTAAAAGTTAGTGATTTACTGTATTTCTTTGTCACAACAAAATGAACGCAGGAGAGATAAGCTTTGATGGAACTCAAAAACTCAGCAGAATTAATCCTGATTTGAACACACACTTCTCCACAAAATTTTTTCAAAATAAAACCGAAGATACTGATAAAGAAAGAAGGGTTTATTCATCAATTCTTTCGTGACTTTTCCATTTAGATTTTGATACTGGTTTTAGTGGTGGTGAATTTCTATGGGCCTCAGATTGTCCAATTGTTGAAGTAAAAGACTTCATAGCATCTTGCCAATATAGTTTTGTGTTCTAAAGATGTGCATGGGGGGTTTCTTGATTTTTGGGTAACTTCATTGCCATTGTTTCCGCTTGATTTTATCTTCTTAATTGACAAAAAGTTAGGCGCAGTTTCCCTGCAGGGATTTTCCCGAACTTGATGATTCCTTTTCTGGAAGAAATGTAACAAGGAATTTTCCACTCATGCCTATCAAACCGTACAAGTTATGACATTCTGATATGAATAAAATTGAAACCCACTCCATTTTCCGTCAGGCTAGCCAACATTTACAGTTTCATTTGTATAGAGGATTGCTTGGAATTCGAATGATCAGCTTGAACTTTATATGCACTAACAGATGAATTGGCATAATCCAACAAACTTGGGCATCATATTTCCTGGAAGAAGTCTTCAAATTCTGCAATATTTTCGACAAGTTTCCACGCTGCATTTTTCCTAATTTCGTTTTTCATGTGTAACAACAATTGAATGAGTAATTTTGGATGAAATATTAACCAAAAGATCCAGCCCATGATTGTCTAAATTTTTAAGTGAGAAATCATTGGAATTTAAGCAGTCTTGAAATACAGTTTTCAATATGTAAAAAATGAAAATAAAAAATACGGCACGCGAGTAACTTTTTCCTCACCTGAATATCCCGAAATAATGCGGACTTTTTGTTTCCCTGCTCTTTTGGTATTCATGGACCCATTGCAGTTCAATATATTTGAGAACTCCAACTCAGCTGGAAGGGAATGTTTGTTCTCGAATATTGTATGTGCATGCCTAAACAATTATTCTTGAAATAAAATCCATTCGCTATAAATATAGAATTAGATTTTGATGTTCGTTCCGCCCATTGAGAACATCCAAATCAAAGTACCGCCCTTCTCCGATCATCATTAGCATTCCAAAGATCAGTCGTCGGATCAGGATATCGTATTTTATATACGATATCTTGAAACCAAACACTGTCGGATTAATATTCAACTGTTTCTTTAACGCAAAAGGTAATAATTTTGGCGGCTTCGTGGAATACAATCATGCCAGTGAGGTGATGGATTGTGAGCGTAACTTGGGTTGCCTGGGCGAGATTATCAGGGTAATTCATCAAGTGCGGCAAAAATTACAGCTTTGAAGTACAGTAAACTGTATACGATGAATAATACAGTCATTCGTGAAACTAGGCTTGAAGAAAGTTAGCCCACCGTGCGTGATCCAATATGAAAAAAATGTGTCGAGGTGAAAAATTAAAGAAAAAATCTGTAAGCATTTCAAAGTGAGCGATATACTTTCGAGAAGATCACATTCTTGACAGATAGGCTTCAGAAAGAATGTTTACAAAAGTATATACTGGGGGGATTTTATGGGAAGGGTGTCATGTTTTTGCCGAAAGTCAAAAGACATTCGATATACGAGTAATTTTTTGAGTGCCAAATATCAGAAGAAGTTCACGGGAATTGCACCATCAACAGAAACTGAAAACCCTCTTTTGCCGAGTGGTAGTGAATTGACCCTAAAAGGGCAAGCAGAAAAAAAAACGGCTGTCGATAGGCGTGATGTTTTACAACCAGATGGTCAAAACATGCGCGCCGAAATTCGAGTAACTAAGAGGCAAGCGACAGTTTCTGAAAAACAGTCCAATTCGGCAGAAAAGCAATTTTTTTCCGTCAAACGGAACGCCATAAAACTTGAAAACTGCTTTACAATGTAAACTCTTGGAAGCTTCCTGTGAATGGTTGTGAACACAGCTGCATTTCCCCCCCAAATTAAGGAATTCCTGCGGAAGTTCCAAACGTTAAAAATTGAAAAAACACCCCCTGACAAGAGGAACAGAATTTCTTTCAAAAAAGGCACGGATTTTTTGCGTTGCATTATCACTCATCAGTTGAAGCTTGTTGCTGTCAAAGGTCATTTTTACAACATATTTGTTTGCAAGGAGGAACTGTTACTTTTTCCATTTGGAAAATTTTGTGAATATTTCTAAAACTAAAAGTTGTGCATATTGAGCATAGAAGTGTATATTGTCATTGTGTCATTTCTTGAAGAGAAACAAGGTTTGCGCTTTTAGGGGAAACGTCCCTGGCCAGTATTGCCAAGTTATTCATTCACTTCTATACGTGGTCAACACGCTCTACAAGTTTAAGAGACCTTCAAAAGCAAAATTTGCATATTTTAGGAAAGTGCCATCCTAAAAATTTGAAATCACACTAAAAAAAATTGGCACGTATGCTTCCAATGCAGTACTAAGAAGTTTGCTTATTGGTCGCTTTATGGCGGAGAATGTGGATTTTTCTGAGTTTCAAAAGGAAATTTCCAATCCTTGGGAATACAAAAAGAAGATGGTAAATACTGAACTGATAATGTGAATAAGCTGCACTGTATCATATATTGAACATATATGAAAAATAAATGAGAAGAACATATGGAAACCAGCAAAAATAGAGAAGTACTTATTTACGTTTAAGTTTGCTTCAAGCATCAGGAGTTGATGAGTTCATTGTGATTTCTTATTGTTTTTGTTTTGCTTCAGTGGATAGCCAAATTTTCTTTAAATTTCAGATGTTAACATATAACTTTTAATAATAGGAAAAAAAGATTTTAGGCAAGATATTCATTATTTGCTCTTGTTTCGGTATGTGAGAAATCTCTATCACATCACTGGCCATATTTCGTTTTCATATGCCACGGACTTCCAATCCCCAGGCACATAAGAAGGACAAACATTAAAACAAATTTCGCAAGTTCATTAGAAAGTTCAGTCTGAAAGTTTCAACGTAGAAAAGTGGGAATCACAATTTTCCACAAGTATTAAATCAGCTTTGAAAGATAGACATCACCTGCTGAGAGTAGAAAATAAATCAGATCACCCAAGTACAGTGAGAACCGCAGATGTGGACATGATTGGTGCATTAAGAGTGCCCCTAAGTCAATAAAATTACCTCAAATCAAGTCTCATTTTCCCTTAGACTTACATTATATAATTTTTAATTGGTGTTTTATGGACAAAATACTCACCGTAATTCAATGAAAATAAAAATTGTCTCCCCATTTAAACTGATTCCAATCAATATACAATATTTCAAAACAACATCGACTTTTGGGGAATTGAATACTGATACTGTATCTCTGTAGAGTACACAGAAATTTTGGCATTTTCTGTAAAAAAAAAATAAAATTCAAGTGAAAAAGAGAGAAGGAAGTCCCTCTATATGCTGGAGGTAATTTTTTTTAACTAGCTAAATGGATGGGAAATTGGTGAGAAATGCCCAAGAACTTTTCTTACTTCAATTATAGGGTTGGAATATCTGTTTCTTGTAATTTGGCCTGAAATGTGTTTGCAATTTTATCACAAAATGTCCCTCTGTCAAGTCAGTGTCCTCATGTCAGGACTTTTTTTATTAATTTTTCATGGGAAAATAAGTGTCCCTATGCTGAATTGTCTGTATGTTGGGGTCTCACGTTATGTCATCATGAGGTTCATTCCTGTACATTACAAAAAAAGGCCCCACTGCCATTATAATTGGAACGCTGCTTTAAAAATTCGAAGTTACTGTATTCGCATTTTCAGCAAGATTTTTAGATTATGAGGTCATGGACGAGAAATTCAGAAGAAAAGCAGCGATCCGTTTGAAATAAACACGTGATGTCCCTGGTTATGGAGAATTACAGATTATGGATCTGTTGAGGCGTTCAGGAACTACTGAAAATCGATTTGAGAAATGACCAGTGCCTATTTTCCAGTTTACAAGAAAATCATGCCAAATAAATGGAAAAATGCCACCTGGACCAGCACATTCGCGTCGCTGTAACGTAGATTCCTTGAAAGCAATTTCGCACCATTTTCTGCATCTCAAGAAGGAAAGCGGAAAATGTATACTGAAATTCAAATTCCNTTAAAAAGAGGTCTTGGAAACAAACCCGAGTATTTCCTGGATAACAACATATAACTTTTAATAATAGGAAAAAAAGATTTTAGGGAAGATATTCAGTATTTGCTCTTGTTTCGGTATGTGACAAATCTCTATCACATCACTGGCCATATTTCGTTTTCATATGCCACGGACTTTCAATCCCCAGGCACATAAGAAGGACAAGCATTAAAATAAATTTCGCAAGTTCATTAGATAGTTCAGTCTGAAAGTTTCAACGTAGAAAAGTGGGAATCACAATTTTCCACAAATATTAAATCAGTTTTAAAAGATAGACATCCCATGCTGAGACTAGAAAATAAATCCGATCACCCAAGTACAGTGAGTGCCCAAGATTTGGACATGATTGGTGCATCAAGAGTGCCCCTAAGTCAATATAATTACCTCAAATCAAGTCTCATTTTCCCTTAGACTTACATTATATAATTTTTAATTGGTGTTTTATGGACAAAATACTCACCATAATTCAATGAAAATAAAAATTGTCTCCACGTTTAAACTGATTCTAATCAATATACAATATTTCAAAACAACATGGACATTTGGGGAATTGAATACTGATACTGCATCTCTGTAGAGAACACAGAAATGTTGGCATTCTTTGTAAAAAAAAATAACATTCAAGTGAAAAAGAGAGAAGGAAGTCCCTCTATATGCTGGAGGTATTTTTTTAATTAGCTAAATGGATGGGAAATTGGTGAGAAATGCCCAAGAAATGTTCTTACTTCAATTATAGGGTTGGAATATCTGTTTCTTGTAATTTGGCCTGAAATGTGTTTGCAATTTTATCACAAAATGTCCCTATGTCAAGTCAGTGTCCTTATGTCAGGACTTTTTTTTATTAATTTTTCATGGGAAAATAAGTGTCCCTATGCTGAATTGTCTGTATGTTGGGGTCTCACATTATGTCATCATGAGGTTCATTCCTGTACATTACAAAAAAGGCCCCACTGCCATTATAATTGGAACGCCGCTTTAAAAATTCGAAGTTACTGTATTCGCATTTTCAGCAAGATTTTTAGATTATGAGGTCATGGACGAGAAATTCAGAAGAAAACCAGCGATCCGTTTGAAATAAACACTTGATGTCCCTGGTTATAGAGAATTACAGATTATGGATCTGTTGAGGCGTTCAGGAACTACTGAAAATCGATTTGAGAAATGACCAGTGCCTATTTTCCAGTTTACAAGAAAATCATGCCAAATAAATGGAAAAATGCCACCTGGACCAGCACATTCGCGTCGCTGTAACGTAGATTCCTTGAAAGCAATTTCGCACCATTTTCTGCATCTCAAGAAGGAAAGCGGAAAATGTATACTGAAATTCAAATTCCCTTATTTTAGTAGCATGGAAAACGAGGCCCCTTTGCAAAAAGTTATTCCGTTATGAATCGCCAGGCGTGTGTGCGAAACGGATTTGGTTGAGTAAATCTCCTCTGCAATCACTGGATGCTTGAATTACTGCTTCGGCCTCGTTGATAAATTCTCCTCTTATTGAGGCCTTGCGAAAATAAAATAAAATTTGAACATGGTAATAACCCGTACTCTACAATACTTGGAGACTTCGTCATTCGTTTTTGAAAAACCACCGATGCAGTCGACAGATTTATCGGCTCCGTGTTATTCGGTAATTGTTTGTCGACGGACGATAGGACCATTTGAAGGAAGACAATGGTGCAAATCTTTATGGAATAGCATTTTTTTCTTTACATTTTTGGATGATCTTTCTGTGGGTTCGGGTCAGGCGAGACATTGGGTAATTGTAGGAGGATAAAATGCAAAATAGATTGGTCGAAAGTATGATCTTCATGCTGATGAGGTGCTGATTTATTCAAACGCGCGGTTTTGAATTGCGTCCGAGTTCCTAGCTGTAAGTCATTTAATCTGCGGATCAAATCTTCGTCTAAACATCTTCTGCGATTTGAAATAACGGGACAGTAAGTACTGTATTACGCAAAATATATTCATCTTGCACTGATGTTACGGATAGTTTGATAATTTTAAATTGTTTTTAATTGTTAAATTACAATAGATGAGGCGTAACACCCAAGCAGAGGATGCTCCTGATTTCTTCCATTTAAAGCCCCAGATACGTAAAATCCAATTTAAAATTGTTTGGAGGCGGCCTAAATGTCTAAGCACTTGGCTTTTTGTATCTGGACTTGGTTGATTTTGTTTTCGAGTAGTTTGAATCAGAAAAAATGTTTAATAAGAAATTTGCATCAACTTACATTCGGACGTATAATTTGTATACCAATGCATGAATTTCTTGCTGTTGAGACTAAGTTTGAGAAAGCTGCTGGGCGGAAATCTGCCAATGAAAAATTTGATTGAAGTAATATACTGAAGGAATGTAGCAAAAGAACAGGGACAATCATCGTGGAATGTTTGCCGCAGAACAATGCATTACTTCTGATTTTGCTACTTTCCTTCTCGTCACATAGGTGTCGCCTGAACGTAGATATCTTCGCAGGTCTATAGATGAGATTTCCAATGGGTTTCAGATACGCATGCGTTTGAATTTAAAACGTGTCAGTTAATACCTAGATTATGTTTCACTTTTCAAGTCATTTCCGCGTAAGGTATTTCAAAAATTCAGTCATCCTTTCTTCAAAATCCAACGAATTAAGTTTTGCATGTAAGTGAAAAATCACGCGGGTGTCGACAAAAATTAATCATACAATAACCAAAAAGAAAGAACGCCGAGATTCTTATCATATTTAGCTCGCAGAAATAAATATTCTGCGGATGCTTTTTTTTCGGGACATGCTATACTGCTTGTTAGAAACGACTCATTCAAGGTTGGCCTGACGGAGAAATGGGGCGTTTTCCAAATTGGCGAAGAATAATGCCGGGTTTTTTTCGGCGATACGCGAAAGGAACTTCTGTTCAATAACTTTCGCGTGTGATTCCCTCCCGGCAAAAACGAAAGGTGCGATAGCGTGTCACAAACATAAATTTTGATGACGACGAAACGACCGATTTGGAACGGTCATTGATTCCTTCTTCCGATTAAGTGGAAGGACAAAATCTTGTTTTTTTCGTCATTCATTACATTCGAACCTGCTTTGATGGGTGAACACAAGGTTTCTATACTTGAATCCTTGACTTCATGTGGGTTCTTCGTTTCAGTGCTTGGTGGAGCCCTTAAGATAGTTGTAACAGATTTTAAACTGCGTTAAAAACCATTACAGATGCAATAGACATCTGAAAGCTGAAGTGGTTACCCAGCCTTCAAAGTGCTTTTAATTTGAAGTGCAAATCTGCATTTATGGCAGCAAAAATGAAGAGAGCCAAAGCGTCCTTGCTTCTTGTATGTTAAAAGTGGACTTCATTTGTTGCCTCTGATCACTGGTATCAAAAGACATAACCACAGACACAAGCAAAAAATAAAATCTTGAATTGTGGAATGAAAACTTGCTTCAAAAAAGGAATAAAATCAGCAAATAAAACAGGCTTTGGACGTTGTGCAACTCATGATGTTTTCAATTTCCAAGTAAATTTCTCCACAAATGTTGAGCTTTGAAAATTCTGCAAGGTCTTGATGGAAAGCTGAAGAAGTTTTCTAAATTTTCTCAAATATCATGTACAAATTGATTTGACTTTCTCATCTTGAGATATTCTTACTTTTCTGAACCTAACTTTTTTGGCAGTGATAAGAATCTGGAAAACCTTCATGCCAGATTCTCATCTCACTGATGCACAAGCTTTTGGTGCAAACAGTGACTTTGAAAGCCTTGTTCCATGATGCATGAATGAATTTATTCCTGAAACGGATAGGTGGCTCTGTGGATGCTCTAAAGGTCAAAAATTATACAGAAGGAGCATTAGAAATTTTATTTATTTTGAGTTGAAGAAGTGTGGCCAAGAAACAATTTGAAAGAACCACTGTGTTCGCATTTGAAGATTATTCAACGAATGCACCAATTTCTGCTTGCAATGAAAAGAAGTGATGATAGGTCTAAAAGGGGTGTGCACCACCATACATAATTTAAAGAAAGCTCGGGTGAAATAATCTAAATAGCGTTAAAATGACTTCTCGGGTAAAAAAAAATGTTAATAAGTGTGCTTCACGTTATTGCAAAAGTATTTTTAAAAAATAATAATTCTAGTGTGGATTTCTACCTTGCGTTCAAACCATAGGAAATAGTTTCTTGCTCACCTTATTCACATTCACAGTTATACTGTAACAATAATTTCATGCATTGAAATCTTGGATTCAGTACAGTGCCTTCTTGCGAGAGAATTACAGATTATGGATCTGTTGAGGCGTTCAGGAACTACTGAAAATCGATTTGAGAAATGACCAGTGCCTATTTTCCAGTTTACAAGAAAATCATGCCAAATAAATGGAAAAATGCCACCTGGACCAGCACATTCGCGTCGCTGTAACGTAGATTCCTTGAAAGCAATTTCGCACCATTTTCTGCATCTCAAGAAGGAAAGCGGAAAATGTATACTGAAATTCAAATTCCCTTATTTTAGTAGCATGGAAAACGAGGCCCCTTTGCAAAAAGTTATTCCGTTATGAATCGCCAGGCGTGTGTGCGAAACGGATTTGGTTGAGTAAATCTCCTCTGCAATCACTGGATGCTTGAATTACTGCTTCGGCCTCGTTGATAAATTCTCCTCTTATTGAGGCCTTGCGAAAATAAAATAAAATTTGAACATGGTAATAACCCGTACTCTACAATACTTGGAGACTTCGTCATTCGTTTTTGAAAAACCACCGATGCAGTCGACAGATTTATCGGCTCCGTGTTATTCGGTAATTGTTTGTCGACGGACGATAGGACCATTTGAAGGAAGACAATGGTGCAAATCTTTATGGAATAGCATTTTTTTCTTTACATTTTTGGATGATCTTTCTGTGGGTTCGGGTCAGGCGAGACATTGGGTAATTGTAGGAGGATAAAATGCAAAATAGATTGGTCGAAAGTATGATCTTCATGCTGATGAGGTGCTGATTTATTCAAACGCGCGGTTTTGAATTGCGTCCGAGTTCCTAGCTGTAAGTCATTTAATCTGCGGATCAAATCTTCGTCTAAACATCTTCTGCGATTTGAAATAACGGGACAGTAAGTACTGTATTACGCAAAATATATTCATCTTGCACTGATGTTACGGATAGTTTGATAATTTTAAATTGTTTTTAATTGTTAAATTACAATAGATGAGGCGTAACACCCAAGCAGAGGATGCTCCTGATTTCTTCCATTTAAAGCCCCAGATACGTAAAATCCAATTTAAAATTGTTTGGAGGCTGCCTAAATGTCTAAGCACTTGGCTTGGTTGATCTGGACTTGGTTGATTTTGTTTTTGATCAGTTTGAATCAGAAAACATGTTTAATAAGAAATTTGCATCAACTTACATTCGGACTTATAATTTGTATACCAATGCATGAATTTCTTGCTGTTGAGACTAAGTTTGAGAAAGCTGCTGGGCGGAAATCTGCCAATGAAAAATTTGATTGAAGTAATACTGAAGGAATGTAGCAAAAGAACAGGGACAATCATCGTGGAATGTTTGCCGCAGAACTATGCATTACTTCTGATTTTGCTACTTTCCTTCTCATTACATAGGTGTCGCCTGAACGTAGATATCTTCGCAGGTCTATAGATGAGATTTCCAATGGGTTTCAGATACGCATGCGTTTGAATGTAAAACGTGTCAGTTAATACCTAGATTATGTTTCACTTTTCAAGTCATTTCCGCGTAAGGTATTTCAAAAATTCAGTCATCCTTTCTTCAAAATCCAACGAATCAAGTTTTGCATGTAAGTGAAAATTCACGCGGGTGTCGACAAAAATTAATCATGCAATAACCAAAACGAAAGAACGCCGAGATTCTTATCATATTTAGCTCGCAGAAATAAATATTCTGCGAATGCTTTTTTTTCGGGACATGCTACTGCTTGTTAGAAATGACTCATTCAAGGTTGGCCTGACGGAGAAATGGGGCGTTTTCCAAATTGGCGAAGAATAATGCGGGTTTTTTTCGGCGATACGCGAAAGGAACTTCTGTTCAATAACTTTCGCGTGTGATTCCCTCTCGGCAAAAACGAAAGGTGCGATAGCGTGTCACAAACATAAATTTGTATGACGACGGAACGACCGATTTGGAACGGCCATTGATTCCTTCTTCCGATTAAGTGGAAGGACAAAATCTTGTTTTTTTCGTCATTCATTACATTCGAACCTGCTTTGATGGGCGAACACCAGGTTTCTACTTCATTCCTCAACTTCATGTGGGTTCTTGGTTTCAGTGCTTGGTGGAGCCCTTAAAATAATTGTAACAGAATTCAAACTGCATTATTTACCCTTACAGATGCAAGAGACATTTGAAAGTGGTTACCCAGCCTCCAAGGGATTTAAATTTCAAGTGCAAATCTGCATTTATGGCAGCAAAAATGAAGAAAGCCAAAGCATCCTCACTTTTTGTTTATTAAAAGTGAACTTCATTTGTTGCCTCTGATCACAGGTATCAAAAGACCTAACCACAGACACAAGATACAAAATAAAATCTTGAACTGTGGAATGAAAAGTTGCTTCAAAAAAGGAATGAAATCATCAAATAAAACAGGCTTTGTATATTGTGCAACTCATGCTGTTCTCAATTTCCAAGCAAATTTCTCTACAGATCTTAGACTTGGGAAATTCTGCAAGGTCTTAAACAAAAGCTGAAGATGTTTTCTAACTTTTATTTCAACATACAAAAATTTATTTGACTGACATATCTTGAGATATTCTCTCTTTTCTGAACCAAACTTTTTTGGCAGTGATAAGAATCTGGGAAACCTTCATGCCAGATTCTCATCTCACTGATGCACAAGCTTTTGGTGCAAACAGTGACTTTGAAAGCCTTGTTCCATGATGCATGAGGGAATTTATTCCTGAAACAGATAGGTGGATCTGTGGATGCTCTAAATGTCAAAAACTATGTAGAAGGAGCATTATCAATTTAATTTATTTTGAGTTGAATAAGTAGGACCAAGAAAGAATTTGAAAGAACTACTGTGTCCTCAATTTAAGATTTGTAGTCATAATAACAACCACAACACCCCTCACTTTCTGCACAATGCACTCTTGTGCAGAAGTTTGCTCTGTAGCATTGCATTGTATTGACTGTGTGAAAAGATATAATAAAATATTACTTGAAATACTCTCATGGAGTAACTTTTGTGCTTCCTTCCAAAGTTGCAGAAAACAGTTTAAATCTCTGATTCAATTCTTTAACTTATAAGAAGTGTCCGTCAATGACTGATCATTGTTGAACAAACTCTTTGGAATTATAGTTTTTGGATAACAGATTATTCAATGAATGCAGTGATTTCTGCTTGCAATAATGAAAAGGAGTGATGATAGGTCTAAAAAGGGCATCCACCACCATACATAATTTAAAGAAAGCTCGGGTGAAATAATCTATATAGCGTTAAAATGACTTCTCGGGTAAAAAAAAATGTTAATAAGTGTGCTTCACGTTATTGCAAAAGTATTTAAAAAATAATAATTCTAGGGTGGATTTCTACCTTGCGTTCAAACCATAGGAAATAGTTTCTTGCTCACCTTATTCACATTCACAGTTATACTGTAACAATAATTTCATGCATTGAAATCTTGGATTCAGTACAGTGCCTTCTTGCGAAAATATATGTATCTTTTTTATTTTTTAAACGAAAGATTCGGAACATGGGTCGACTGAATGAAAGCTGTTTCCCCCGAGAAACTTTCGATAGCCCGTGGAATTCATTACGGAAACATTCCAGAAAAACCACCGTGAAGAGACGGTTTTTCAAGTGAGTTCCATCATTCGCGATACTTGCGCGGGAAAGCGATTTCTTTCATCAGTCCAGAATTCGCAATTTTCTGCGAAAATATTTTCTTTCACTTCACTTGGCATATTTGGCATGGGAAAAAGAAGTGCTGCTTCCAAGGCAACGACATTCCTTCCATCAACTTTCCTTTCCTATGCGAGATGATTAATTTCACACACTTTTGAGAATAATCACGGGACCGAAGAGCTTTCCTTTATTAAAAATTGCGCTTTCATTTTGTATGGCTCGAAGCGCGGAGTTGGGTTAATGATGCTTTTGTCATTCGCCATCATCATAATCCGCAAATGTTTTCTGGGTTTTGAGGGTGATTCAAGTGGGCGAGATTATTTCCGATACTTCAAGCAAATTTCCTATTTTTATTGATAACTAGCATGGATCATAATGACAGATACAGTACAGTACTTATTTTCGTCAGGACTGAAAATGGCTTTCGCGTGACAAGCGTGCCGTAGTACGTGATTTGACGCCCCAGAACATTGTTTTTTCCTCATGGGTTCAGCATGAATGTATTCTAATTCAGCGTTGCGGAATGCAATTCGAAATAAAGGATAGTCGCAATCGGGATTTTCGCTTTGTAAAAAAAAATTGAACAACATTTTTGACCTGTGGTTCCGCGTGTAGCCTACTGATACTGCTCGTTATTGGAACTTACATCTGAGCCTCAGATTTCCCCTGGGCATCTTTATTCATGTCCGAATGGATTTCTATCGAAGGTCGAATAAAATATAAATGTTGGAATTGAAATCAGTTACAGTTGAACGTTCAACCTTGATCATTCGTACCTCTTAATAAAGTCGAATAATTACCTATATACGTCAATTTTTTCTCAAAATTGTTCTCAAGTACCTATTCAATTCACACAAAAGCAATGCTTTAAAAGCTCCTTAACTCCAATGCTGTCCCTATATACAGATGGTACCTCGCAATTCAACCTAATGTTATTTGACCGTCTCAAAATTTGATGGTTGAATTTTCAGGGAGGTTGACTTGCAATTCCACCATTGCCCCACAATTTGACCGGCTTTGGCAATTTTTTTAAAATTTTTGCAATGATTTTTTCCAATTTCACAAAGTATCTTGCAATTCAACTGTTTTGCAATTTGACCCTAGTTTGGCAATGAATTATGTTCAAATTGAAAGATATGCCACGTGTACCTCTGAAACCTCAATATCTCACATTTCCTGCATATTTTTGGCTAATATTTTATTGGCCCAGGAAGAAGATGAGCAATAAAAGATGTAACTTGATGTACTGTATTATGAAAGGGTTTTAAAAACTAATTGGGCAACTGAACCCTTGCCTTGAAGTTCAACTCCCTGTCGAATCATTTAGGAAGAAATTTAAGGCTCAGAATATCGCCGATTTCAATTCTCTGATTATTCTATCTCTTCCCAAACAAAAATGTCTGTTTCCTTGGTAACTCAAAACTGACTATACTTTTGTTATTGTTGGTCTCTTGAAATTTGACTCTTAGAGTTTGACTGTATGCATTTTTTCTCATCACTGCACTATAGGTACATGAAGGCATCAGAAAAATAGGCACACCTAATAATTTTCTGTAATTACATTCTGCGTAAAAAATTGTTTTTTTCAATTCACCTAAAAGAAAAGGTGGTCGAGAGAATTCCGAAGAACAAAACTTGGGACGTTGAAGGTCATTTTGAAGACATTTGTTTTCGAATGCTAAATCTTTTTTTTGGAGCAAATCATCAACTAAAAGCTGGCTCACTGAAATTAATCAACAAGGTACTCCATAGCAGGCTTGAAAAAAGTTTGAATCATGAAAAATTTGTTCAGTTGTTTTGCAGTTTTAGTTCCTACCAGCAGGGCTTTTCAACTAATATGACCGTTTATACAGGCACTCTACGTTAACTCTTTTCCTCTGAACATTTTGCCTTTTTAAGAGTAATTTGAAATTGCTGATACGGAGTTTTTCGCGATCACTTTGCCCAGCGACCAGTCAGGTCATTCAAAGTCTACCACACACCCGGAAGCATTCGTCTTTACCAGAGCATCTTCCGAGTTGGCATTTGAGTACTTTGCCCCGAGATTTACGAGGCGTGTCTCTGGTGTGATTCCGTTGCTCAGTATCAGTTTTATTTGGATTTTNAAAATATAAATGTTGGAATTGAAATCAGTTACAGTTGAACGTTCAACCTTGATCATTCGTACCTCTTAATAAAGTCGAATAATTACCTATATACGTCAATTTTTTCTCAAAATTGTTCTCAAGTACCTATTCAATTCACACAAAAGCAATGCTTTAAAAGCTCCTTAACTCCAATGCTGTCCCTATACAGTATAGTGGCCCCCGCCTAACAGACCTCCCGTGTAAGGGATTTTTGCTGAACAGACCAGCTCTGCAAGCAGTTTTTCCTCCTGCCCAACAGACAAAATCCACCAAACAGACTTCTTTTGGTTTAAAATTAGTGTTGAAAATTGAAATTTTTCATTTTTTATGTAATTGAATTTGTGTAAAGGACTTTTCGTCTAACAGACTTGTCCCTTGCACGAATCAAGTCCGTTAGACGGGGGTTGACTGTATACAGGTGGTACCTTGCAATTCAACCTTGTCCCGCTATTTGACTGTCTCAAAATTTGATGGTCGCATTTGCAAGGAGGTTATTGACTTGCAATTCCACCATTGCCCCACAATTTGACTGGCTTTGGCCATTTTTTTTAAATTTTTGCATTAATTTTTTTTTCAATTTCACAATATGTCTTGCAATTCAGCCTCTTTGCTATTTGACCTGCTTTGGAAATTTTTAAAATTGTTGCATTGATTTTTTTTCAATATCACAAAGTATCTTGCAATTCAACTGTTTTGCAATTTGACCCTAGTTTGGCAATGAATTATGTTCAAATTGAAAGATATGCCACCTGTACCTCTGAAACCTCAATATCTCACATTTCCTGCATATTTTTGGCTTACATTTTATTGGCCCAGGAAAGAGATGAGCAATAAAAGATGTAACTTGATGTACTGTATTATGAAAGGGTTTTAAAAACTAATTGGGCAACTGAACCCTTGCCTTGAAGTTCAACTCCCGGTCAAATCATAGGAAGAAATTTAAGGCTCAGAATATCGCCGATTTCAATTCTCTGTGATTATTCTATCTCTTCCCAAACAAAAATGTCTGTTTCCCTAATAACTCAAAACCTGACTATACTTTTGTTATTGTTGGTCTCTTGAAATTTGACTCTTAGAGTTTGACTGCACGCATTTTTTCTCATCACTGCACTATAGGTACATGAAGGCATCAGAAAAATAGGCACACCTAATAATTAATATATAATTAAATTCTGCGTAAAAATTCAAGCGTTTCTTTCAAGTCACCTAAAAGAAAAGGTGGTCGAGAGAATTCCGAAGAACAAAACTTGGGACGTTGAAGGTCATTTTGAAGACATTTTTTTTCGAATTCTAAATCTTTGTTTCAGAGCAAATCATCAACTAAAAGCTGGCTCACTGAAATTAATCAACAAGGTACTCCATTCTGCTTGAAAATAGTTTGAATCATGAACAATTTGTTCAGTTGTTTTGCAGTTTTAGTTCCCACCAGGGCTTTTCAACTAATAAGGCCGTTTATACAGGCACTCTACGTTCACTCTTCTCCCTTGAAAATTTTGCCTTTTATTTAAGAGTAATTTGAATTTGCTGATACAGAGTTTTTCGCCATCACTTTGCCCAGCGACCAGTCAGGTCATTCAAAGTCTACCACACACCCGGAAGCATTCGTCTTTACCAGAGCATCTTCCGAGTTGGCATTTGAGTACTTTGCCCCGAGATTTACGAGGCGTGTCTCTGGTGTGATTCCGTTGCTCAGTATCAGTTTTATTTGGATTTTATATATTTTTTTTTGCTGCGGAATTCGGCCTAGTTCGAAAACTGCCACGATTTCCGCAATGAACATACTGACACACTTGCTTCCGATTATTTGGTATAACCTGCATCCCGTTTATTTGTTTCCTCTCCTGCTGGCGTCTTGTAAACAGTGGCGCCACGGGATGGAATATACACGTGCATATACATCATGTACGTTATTCTCGTCTTCATTTATAGACCAATAAATGCTTCTGAAGGCAACTTCTTTTCCTTTTTTTTACATCATTCACCGACAGAAGAAACTAACTGTGGAACCACGAAGCCTCGAGCTTCAGCGTTTTGTTCTTGTTCGCCGGGCATTATTTGGAAAGATCCAACCTTTGAAGTACTGCTGGGCGTATATATCCTATTCATTGATAGAATTAAGGTAAAACAACTCAACTTGATGAAAAATGCAATCGTGATTGACGAGACGGATCAACGAGAGCGATGCTTTTTTTCTGCAACAGCTGTTGTAAAGCCAATAACAAGCAGAGCCATCAATTATCAAGTAGTGATCCCATGACTGCTTCAAGGGACACCAAAGTTTTGCAAACATTGTTCATTGCAATAGATATATAAATGTATACTCGCGTAATCGCAATGAATACTTGTTCCATCCGCAGTTGAATAGAAAATATGCAATCTCTGCGCCAAAAATTACCGCAAGAAATGTGCTTGATTATTCGCATTGAAGACAGTCAAAACCTGGCTCAAACCTAGATTCCGAAAGGCACCCACAAGAATGTCTGATATTTTCATAAGGTTAAATTAAAATAATTTGACTGCGGGAAGGGAATTGCGATGGAAAGAGGCGTATGATGAAGAAATTAATTCGGCCTAGCTAAAAAAAAAAAAGCCGTGAGAAAGACGGCAGATCACAAAGAACAAACACATGCTATTTGGCGTTTTCCAAAAATACTTGACATCACGCTATGCGCCAAATCATATTTTTTGACGAATCACTTTAGAAAAATCAAAAATTTTTATTTTTAATTTTGTCATTCTGTTGTGCATGCATGTTGACTTTTTTTCCATTTCAGCCATCAAAGAATGCCATAGGATCAGCAGAATTGCCCTTGTGCAGAAATTTGGATATTTTTGTGCTACTGAGGACTGGAAATTGAAAAAAAATCCTACTTTTGCACCAAGGCCTAAGTTTGGAAAAAGTTGAATATTTCTTCTAATCCTAACATTTTTTAACCCTTCCGCGGCGACAGGGTCTTTCCCATTGCAGGATGAAGTACGGATTTTCTCAGGTGGGCCCATGTTTAAATTTTATTGAAGGCCATGACAGCCAAGCCAGGTGGCCTAGGGCAAAGTTGGACTTTGTCTGGCAAAAACGTGTTGTTGTGATTTCCTGAAGTTGGACTTTTTCCACTAATCTTTTGTGGCCTCTAAATGGGAACCCTTCTTCTGGTGCCCAAATTGAAAGGGCCAAGCCGCTGAAAATAATAAACCTAATCCCGGGATGAGATGAAAAAAAAGCTCAGCCTTGGATATGGCTTTTTTTCATTTTTGGGAAAAATTTTTCTGCAGTATTTAAAAAATATGCCAGGATTTTTCCCAACTTTGCCCTGGATGCACTGTTACAATTTTTTTAAAGCTTCTCTTACTGACACCAAATTTTGCAGAAAAAGTCTGACTTTGCCGTCCAACGGTTAAATGAAGAAATCCCTCACTGCATGGCATTTTTTCTTTCATTCCCGGCATAGGATTAGCATGGAAGATTCCTGAAAGCAATAGTTGCCTCCCAGATTGTTCCTGACTCACATTCTCAACCTGGAGCATTTCAACGACCTTAGGTCAAAGAAGCGTGCTGCCCTCCCCCCAAAGTAAACCAACTCTGCTGCACAATGAAAAGGAACCCTCTGCCATCCAAGGGTTAAGTTCAGCAGAAAGTTAAAACTTGCACATGGTAAAGTGTATTTATAACTAGTTGAACCTGGATGAGTCAAAACTCCATAATAAGTCAGATTGTTAAGTCCCTGTCTGAATTCATTTAGAAACAATGCATTAAAAAGCTTTCCAACTGGAAGGTTTTTCATCTCAAACATCTATAGTTGGAATTTTCCAAGGCCTTTTGGCTATTATTTTCTTGACACAAGAAAGAAAAATCAATAAAAAATCAATGAACTTCACAAAGTTTTCCTTCACTTTCTAGTCACCCCTCTTACTTGGGAACGTACGTTCAAGTCGTAGGACAGTTGAGTAAGTACTTAGTTAAATTCCTGGTCTTATAACGGTTTTGTTTCTTCTTACAATTATTTTGTTTCCCACAACAAAAATGCTTGTTTCCTTGAGGGAAAACCTCCCTCAGTCAAAATTGTTTGCCAGTCCCTTGAAATTTTCCCTGGAGGGGTTCCACTGTACATACTTAGCTCACTCAAAGTGAACTGCAATATGTGGTCATTATCAATCAAGTAACACAAAATCATTTTCTCATTTGACTTATCTTTGGCATTTCCACCCAATTAATACTTTCAGCCCAAACCCAACCCTATTTTTCTCTTATTCAACCTCCTGCAATACCTTCTTTGAGTTTGACCAAATGTGAGTCTGTTGTAGTCAAATAATAATGCAACCACAATATTTACTGCACTTTTGAGTGTTACCTTGTTCCACCTCACCTTTGCTTCCACATTGTTACAATTGCTGCACAATCACCCCTTTTTACATCCCTTATTTAAATATGCTGTTCTATATTGTTTGTCTTTCCCTTGGCTTGCCACACAACCAAGCATGTTGACTTCAAATCCAAATTGGTTGCTATGCTTGGTGCTGAGTTGCTGACCTCCATTCCAGATTGTCTATAAATATGAGTGATAATAACCCACTTCGTTCGAATGAGACTGGTTTGTGACGGTGTTTTGGAACAGTAGTTCGACGAGTTCTTTATTCAGGTTAAGATACGAAACACATACCTTATTTTGTGAACATAGTCTTAGACGAAGGAGTATTCTTTGAAAGCACGCAGAAAACAACTTAAATCTCCTAGGATCAGTCAACAACTCATAATGTGAAGTTAAAACAAATTGATTGCCTGATCAGCCATTGGATATTTAAAATTAATTTATCATTGGCTAAGACAAGACTATATGCACTCACTCACTTTGCAGTCAGTGCTTGTCTTGAGTCTCACTTGCATTTTTAGCAATGAAATTTTAGCTCAAGAATCTTCAGATTTAACACTTCAGAGATCCGGAACCATGTTCTCTTACCACAATTTTGCAAAAGTGTGTAAAATCTCTAGACAGATCATAAGAGACTTTTGAAATTCTTTTTTTTTAAATCGTCGCAGCAATAGGGAATGTAGTAGGTCTCGTTACTTTGAAAAATACTTTCATTATTCTACACTATACAATATATTAGTCTTCTTTTTTTGTCTACCAAGTACTAAAAAAGTGACTAAGAATACAAATATGAACTTTCAGCCATCTGATTGTTCCACAAAACTCGGGATTGAACTCATGGATTCATGCTGCAAGTCAGTTCTTCCTTTATTTTTTATTTTTTACTCTCCCACGATTTCTGTCAAGAAATTTTTTTTTCCTCGGATCAGGACAAGGACAAGTACAGTACAAAGAATAAGGAAACGAATAATTACTACGTGTCTTTGTTGATCACTTCCAAAAATTGCTGTCTGAAAATAGGAACAAGTAACAGAATCAGGCAATAAATAGAAGGAAAAAAAATCCCCGCCTGGAACCCGTTGCTTGCTATAAGTTGCACTGCCCGCGCGGACGCGCGCCGCATTCTGAGGCAGGCTTCTGTGCAGTGTACAGCACTGATTTGAGCATGAAGAATAATGTATGTATTAAAAAAAAAATCCAGACGAGTAAGATGTTGAAACTCAGATGGCCAAGTTGTCAGACCCTTGCGTGAACAGTGAATTTTAGAGCGATAGATTTCTTCGTTGAGCCATTTTCGTTTTCAAGAAAATTCGATTCATCGCGTTGCCTTTCACGCGCATTCCTTCAAAAATGTCAAAAGAAATAACTTTCAAGCTGTCAGATCCGGCGAAATTTCCCCAGTGAATCCGGGGAGTGTATCGAATAATTTCTACGCGAAAAATCACTAAAGTGATGTATTTTGCGAATCGTGAAAATACTGCGTAATATATTAAATATTCGTCCCCTATTTTCCTTCCAACAGATATTTTTCCAAGAAGAAGAACATTGTGCACGTGTAAAGCACCTGTTGAAAAGAAAAGAATTGTCATAACGTACATTTAAAAAAGAAGTTTGAGTGATTGACCCCGAAGTATTCAACTGAGAAATCGTCAGTCTTCCTGCAGGACCAAACCGGAAACTTCGACAGCAGCAAGTAAGTTGCTCACATATAAACAACAATATTGTCCCATGATAAATCCAGGATGATTTACCTCATATCTTCCCGAGATTGAAATTCAAGAGTGAAGTTGCAAAAATTTTGCTTCCGCGAAAGATTATTTTTCTCTGCACTTGGTTCTCTTGATTCATGTACGAAGATGAACTGAATTCTCGCGAGAAGTCCTATAGCTAATTTTATGAAGACGCTCAATTGTGCGAAAGAGCACGTAAAATAAAATTCTAAAAATTCTAAATTTCGTGATAATTGTTCCGGTTTTCAGAAACCTAGTTGCAGTGAAGGAGAATGAGGCGAGAATTTAATCTGCGAGTCAACAATCGTAAAATTTTCTCCGGCTTGTTGTCACTCGCACGCGCGTCCGCCGATCCATCATCCGGCGCCAGCTCGTTAAAATTGGACTGTCGTCTGGAAATTCGGATCCTTCTTATTTTTCTGTTCACCATCCTTGTGTAGAATTCGAAACTGAATAGCGGGAGATTTTTCCTGGCTCGGAACTCTCTTATGAAAAAAATAGATAGGACTGAAGCAACTATTATAGAATTTTTGAAAAACGTAAATTGTTGCCGCTGTCATGCGAAATTAATACTGCATAACAATTTTATTTTAAAGGCGCGAGAATTTTCTCAAATTATTACACCCCTTTTTGCAGACCATTCAAAACAAATTCTACTCCAATTGTTGCGTCATGTTGAGCTGTTGAACCCGAGTTTAAAGGTTTTATGGATTTATATTGCCAGAGGTTCGCAACAAACGTATCCGGATTAACATCATATACTCACGTCTACACGAATAAAAATCGGACTTAATATACCTAATGAATTACGAAATTCAAATTTGCTATTCACTTTTGTGAACTGAAAGCTCGAACACGATGGATTGGATATCTAGTAATTATTACGTAATACTGCATCACGTTCATTTTGGATGAGGCCAAATTGCTATTGTACCGCGAATTTCAGGTTGAATTTCGTGAACAAATAGGTTTTAAGAATTCATGCAGATATCTTTGCATGGCTGAATCGCACATCAAATGGCAGATTCATTACCATGAAATAGAAATTCCGTTAATTTACGTATATGCGTTTCATACATATACAATAAATACTTGAACCGGAATTCAGTAAGATTTATGTGTTCCTGAACTTAAGGATTACATAAACCGTAATTTAGCTATCCTAGAGACACTTTGACGTTCTACGACTTGTATAGGAACTCGTAGTCGAGTATTTGGTTAATTAGTTACGTTTTCAAACAAAATAAAATAAAAAATTCGCATCTTAGTCATCAACCAAGCGTCATGTCTTTTTTTCAGTGAAATTCTGTGCAATCGCGAATGTTGTTCGTTTGCATTTTTCTGAAGGTTGTGGTGGATGTGAATCCAGTGGAAATTAATTCCACTGATAATTTTTTAAAAAATTGCGGACTTCTACGATTTTTAAAGGTCCTTGTGGAATAATATAGTAAACCCAGCAATTCTATGAAAATCAAACTTTGAAAAGTTTTCAGTATTTGTGAAGATTATTTCATTTTGTGGGTTTTTCAAGGATTTCTCTTGTTCTTTCTTCAGTTTGTTTTGTAACTTTGAAGAGGAAGTGATTCTGAATCATGAGATATTTCTCGAAGAAAATGGAGAACAAAAACCACGGATTACGGTACTTTGAAAAGTAAATTAGATCTGGTTTTTTCTCTTCTTTTGGGAAACTTGCTTATTTTGCGGAAAATGTATTCTCTATATCTCTCTGGGGAACTTACAAATTCTGCTTGCTATCCCGTAGGGATATGATCAGGAAAAATTATGAATAGTGTTCAAGGTTTTGTGGATTTTGTAGGGTTTCTGAAATTTTGCTGGAAAATGAGATCTCTAATGTTTCTGTTATACACTGAGACCCCAAGATGCGGACGTAATTGGTGCATAAAGAAAGTCCCCAAGTCAAAATTTCTCTAAGTTGAGTCTCATTTTCCCTTAGACTTACATTTCATAATTTTAATTGGTGTTTTTTGTACAAAATACTCACCATAATTCCATGAAAATAAAAATTTTCTGCCAATTTAAACTGATTCAATCAATATATTTCAACAAAAAATTGACATTTGGGGAATTGAATACTGATACCTCTGAACAGTGCATGAAAATGTTGGCATTCTCTGTAAAAAAAACATTCAAGTGAAAATGAATCCCTTTATGCTGGAGGTAATTTTTTCAAATTAGCTAAATGGATGTTAAATTGCTGAGAGAAATGCCCCAGAACTTTTCTTATATCAATTTTAGGGTTGGAAATATCTGTTTCTTGTAATTACATGCTGGAGGTAATTTTTTAAAATTAGCTAAATGGATGGTAAATTGGTGAGAGAAATGCCCCAGAACTTTTCTTATATCAATTTTAGGGTAGGAAATACTGTATCTGTTTCTTGTTATTTGGCCTGAAATGTATTTGAAATTTCATCACAAAATGTCCCTATGTCGAGTTAGTGTCCTCATGTCGGGTCTTGATTTATTAATTATTTATGAGAAGATAAGTGTCCGCAGGTCGAGGTGTCCACATGTGGGGGTCTCACTGTTTTTCAATATTTGAACATGTTTAGACATCACTTCATCAAAGTTTCTTGAGAATGAATGCGAGTTTTGCCACAAACAGAGAGAAGTCATTGATTCATGCGTTTCGCATATAAGCTCGGCCAGGAAACGCGTCGATGTAAAGATAAGTGTCGGCACTTCACCCAACCAAAACCTCACACAGCAAATGAGAAAAAAAAAAACATACAACAAAATTTGAGAAAAAAATAAAATACTGGCCACGTCTCGTAAACAATCCCTGTGCCTAATTAAACACTGCAGGCCGAGGGAAATCACTGCCCGATATGAAGACATTCAAGAAAAGTTATTGTCCTCTCTCTTATTTGGGTGTCATTCGCACCCCCGGCAACTTTTCCAGATTCATCCAAGGCCAAGGTTACGGGAAGCTTTTCGTCATAATTACCGCATTTACTACTCGAATGTATGATGGCATCTATATATACAGCATGGGCAACATTTTCATTCCGAGTGCCCTCGCAACTTGAACACAATTTTCCTTCTTGCGAATCCAAGATGCACTTCCACTCACTTCCTTCGAAATAAAGACCCACTTTTGACGCATCAACAGAAAAATAAGTATAACCCCCCCCCCCCCCCAATCATCAATCTATAATAATAATCCAACAACTTCAAGTAGGAATGCTTTGAATTTCCAATCACAGTAAAATTGCTCTTGATGCAACACATTTTTTTCGGCATAAAAAACTTTTTTCAAGTCCTGACAGAGAGCCCATAAAGCATTTGTTAAAATTTTGTCATGACAAACTTCCAAATTCTAGTATAAAACAACGTTTTGGATGTTCAACAGATTTTCCATGTATTTGGACTAACACAAGAATTGTCTGAGATTTCCTATCTGAAATGTGACTGACTGCTTGTTGAAGCATGGATGGAAACTGTAATCAATGACAGATATTCCTCTGAATGGCTCCACACATCATCATTCCAGAATGCCAAGATTGGTGCAACTAATAGGATGCTGGAAAGAAGCTAATTTTTCAGAGGATCACTCAGTTTTTAAAACAATAATGAAAAATCTGAAAAAGACAGAAGAGCAAGATTTAATGGAGCATAGGCAGGTCTGATTTAAAATAATTTCCAGTCATTTGAAAATATGATGATAAAAAATATTTGTCATAACAAACTTATTTTTCTGAAATCTAAAAGAGTTTGCTGCAATGAGAATTTACTTCATCAACCAGTTTGGCAAGCAATTTGGAATCATCCATCAGCATATGCAAATGCAACCTATATCATTTTTCAGTTATTCAAGAAGCCAAAACCAATATTTGAATATACAGTATGCTATAAAATATACTGTACTGAACCCCGGCTTAATTGCCGTTTTCCACAAGCTTGCATTCTGGTTAACCCATTAACTGCAAAATTTTCCTCACACCCATTTTCCCCGGAATTCACTTTGTTCGTAAATATTTGGTTGGGATATTTTTTTTTTTTTACATTTTCAAATTCAACATTTGTTCAAATTTTTAAATTTCAACTTGATCCCAAATGGGGCAAAGTATTCGCATCCCTTGTGAACAATCAAAGGGGAAAAACATAAGTGTCAATATATTCAGAACTAACCAGACTTCAAGGAATGCTAAAGTTGTATTGAACTCATAGCTGCAGTAAAAAATAGTTTTCTTC
Organism: Notodromas monacha; assembly: GCA_905338405.1. Lineage (NCBI taxonomy): Eukaryota > Metazoa > Arthropoda > Ostracoda > Podocopida > Cyprididae > Notodromas > Notodromas monacha. The sequence goes on from CAJPEX010000732.1 coordinate 78,969, forward strand.
CAATCCAAAAATCATGTTTCAATTGTCTAACAGAATCTTTGTGCTGGGTATAGAAAGTTTTTTTTTTCCAAATAAAAATGAAGTAATATTATAAAATGAGGTGTTCATTTGTAGATAACTTCTTTGCTGAGCATACATATTTTTATGCAGTTTTTATTTTTAATAGGAGGCAAAAAGCACCAGAGTCCCAAATGAGATCCATGACAGGGAATGGGTAAAATCAGAATAATTGAGTTAGAAGAAAATCCAGAAGAAAATGGATTGAAAAGGGCCTTCTAATAAAAACCGCCGTGAATCACAAGACCCACTGATTCCGCCGTAATTGGATTTTAAAATTCAGGGTGCAATTGAAGACGTCTATTTTTCCGTGCGGAAAGAATGACGGTATGCAAATTGCGTATGCCTTCAATTGTTAAATGCTGTATATATATATATACGAGTATATATATACTTCGAGGCGCGATTGGATGTAATGAAGTACGTATCTCTCTCCAGCAAAAAAAAAAAGGTATAAATTTTTCGCATTAGCAATGCAGAGAATCCACGTTCGAAAAAGAAAATTGAAACCTGCCAGGAATACAAATCAAAGTAAGTAAGCCACGGCGGTGGCGCCAAAATCTTACTAGACGCTCTACACCTACTTAATTATGCGACTGAAATAGAAAAAAAGGGGGGCTACCAAAAATTAATCTTGAGTACTCCCGTTCTAGTAGCTTGATTGCAATAGCTTCGACATTGTCATGATGAATGTGGCAATTCATAATTATTACGACGCTAGCCTGTCGTCCAGGAACTTCACACAAGGATCTCTTTGTGGCGCCAGTCCTCCCCGATGAACAATTGGAAGTGGGCTCTGAATATCATATTGATTGGCTCTCACTGAGAAAAAATCGGGTCCCATGAGTTTGAGTTTAATAGATTTGAAATTTATACGATGGATGAGGTCGTTTGTAATAATCCTGATGCTGTTCTGTCGTCTACTAGAAGATTTTTTCAAGTAACGTTTGCGGCGTCATGCATTCCTTGCTGTTGAGCAGTTGGATGAGGCATCGCGGATTATAGAGGGTTGGTTCATAAGCTTTGAAAATTTGTGAAACGAATAAAACAGAGTTTCAACAATTCCAAACTTTTGCTTTTACTCGCATGATGGCCCCATCATTTGGTAGCACTTGATCAGCGCTGTTCAACGCAGTCTCCGCAGATTTCAATGCATCTTTCACTACGGTGAACCCATATGAACAAAACAGTGCCAAAAATTAATAATTGCGCTAGTTGATCAACCTGCTCTTTGATGAAGGAAATGAGGCTGTTTCTGTAGTCAAAGTCAATCTTTTCAGTAGAAACAACATTGGAAAAAATATTTTTTAATTATTTTAATTTTGGTAAATACTTTTGAACGATTTACAAACTTTGCTTCTCAGTTACTTTTTTTTAATACACTGAAGACCAACAAGGGCTGCCGTTTGTTACTAGACTTTCCCTAGCTAAAACTCCTTTCGCTAAGGGCAACAGTTTCTCTCCGATTATAAACTAACGCAATTATCAATTTTTGGCACTATTTTGATCATTGGATTTTTTGCACGAAAAACTGCATTGAAATTGGCGGAGACCGCGGTGAACATCACTCAAGTATTGCCAACTGATGGGTCTACGTGAGTAAACACAAAAAATTGGAATTGTTGAAACTGCGTTGGATTTTTTCAAAACTTGTCAAAACTTATGAACCGACCCTCGTAAATTTTTTTTGGCGATGATATCTGCTCGCTGAGAATAAAATGCAGTACTTTTATGCATTAGATTTGGCTTGTTGTGTGATTAATGCAGCTGTTCATAATGCTCGTGACGCTATATCGTTGTCTGGAAGCTGTTCTAAACCCATGCCCCGGGTCCGGACACGTTTTACGAGGTCCGTTTTGAATAGCGGCTAATAAAGGCTAAATTATGAAGTTCTTAAATTTAGATAAGTTTTTGCGTCCGGACTTAGGTGTTAGAGTAGAAACGTAAACTTAGAGGAATTGCCAAAGTCTCTGAATGCAGGTGGACTCTCTCTACAACAATCTTGTCAATAACGATTTTCTTTGTATGACGAATCTGTTTTTAAGCCCGTAGAGAGTATACATGTATACTCACCTTATGTTGTAGGTGTTCTCAATATCAAAATACTCTCTACAAAGATTCATTTTGTTCCCTTGAATGTTGTTGTAGAGAGAGTTCACCTATATGCATCAAATCCTTGAAGAACCCTGAATAGGTAATTTGAGAACTGCAGTTCATCGATGCCAAACACACTTTTTCAGCAGAGTATAAAACTGTCATTTCTGGAATAATAGAGAATTAAGTGGATTCCATTCAAAGGAAACAGAACAAAACAGACGATATATTATCTTTGCAAGAACTAGTTCACTCGTCATTGTGACTTACTTCTGCACATTTGACAAATTTTCGATATGCCTACAAATTTTGCAAAGATTTTTCCAGCCTTTTTTATTTTGCACAAAATATTGATTTCCTGACATTTTCAAATGCCTTGAATTTGCTGCTGATTTTTTTTGTATATTGGGGAAGCAGATGATGGATGCTTTATTTTTTTAAAGCTTTTTCATGTGTTGAGAAATCTTCCACAGACTTCAACAGATGAGTGTTTAAATTATAACAAAAGTTTACAATGATCAGCCTGGGATGGGCCAGGAACTTTTGTAAAAAAAAAATTGCAGAATACATTTCATTCTATAATTCTGTCCAATTTCAAGAAAGCCAGTCAATTCAATTTCAATCTTTCACACAACAAATCAATGAATAGAGTACAAGGTTTTGATTATTTAAGCACAAGCAAGTGAACACTTGGGCAGCTGCAGAAATTATTAGATGAGCGCATTGAGAATTTCGTTTTAAATGTCTAATTACAGGATTTTTAGTGGAAATTTTTCGAAAGTGTACATGGGCTAGCTTTCATGGGGAAATCGTGTTCTATAGAAACTTGACTGTCAAATTTGAGTTTCTATAGTCTTTAAGAAGTGCAGAAGCCAGCGGGAATTTAATTATATACTTTAATTGTAATTTAGAAGTTTTTCCTGTGTGCTGCACAAGACCTCAGCGTATTATGAATTTTTAAAAATTGAAGAAAATTATGTTTTCTACAGAGTCTTTTGGTTGACATGAACTAACTGCTTTAATTTCTACTTTTTGTTCCAAAAAGCGAAATCCTCGCAAATCAAAACGCATGTTTTGAATATTGTATATTCTTAGGGCTTTCTTATAAATCTCGGTATGTTTTGACTACTTTTTGATCATCAAAAGAATGTTGAACTTCTCGAACGTCAATGATTCATAGACACAGAAGCTTGCTGATGTTCAGTAAGAAGCTCCGAAAAAAAAAAAGATTCGTACTTGATATGCACTGCGTGATTCCACCGCCAGATTAAAGGCATTTCAGGCGACCTGCCAAGCAAACCCGAAACCCTGAAGCCAGGGTTTTCCCTTCAACTATATACAGTATAACCTCAGGCAGAACAAGAATCCCTTCTTGTGTCGCGATGATGATGGAAAACTGTTGGAAGAAGGAATGTTTCACTCAAGGAGATACCGAGCAAGGCTTTCTCATTACCAGGAGGGTAGAATTTTCCCTTTTTTTCTCATTTCCATTCATGCACGCGATTTTTATTCCTGAAAAGCCGCGTGGAAAATGTAAAAAAAAGAGAAGAATTTCGATCATCTTCGGTTGAGACTGAGCCATCAGAAAAAAGAAAATTAGATATTTCAAGAAAAAAGAAAGATGATGAAGGGGGAGGAGGGACTTGTAAAGTGTGTATAGTGATCATGACAAAAAGAATAGAAGATATGAAAAAAAAGAAGAAAAAAAAAGAAACTGCGTGCCACGTACGAAAGCCGACGTATTATGCGGTGAAGTGCCGGACAACGGGCCGCGTTCATTACCGGCTCAGCCATCATTTCGCCGGTCGATCATCGTTTCCACGCAGTTGCCTCAAACGTCTTCATCTTCCATCGCTTCTCAAGCTGTTCTTCATGTCGCCTTTTCTTCAGTATTAACTCAGCCCTGAGTTATGATCTGAAACACACACACACACACACACACAACGACGGAAGAAAATAACTGAGCTCCAAAAAAAAAAGTAAGGCACCAATGCGACCGTGTCTTAAATAATTTTCACCGGGTTCTCCCCAAACATTATTTACAAATTTCCGAAAAAAAACCCACGCTAATATTATTCTCTTCTGCAAAATAAATATTTTAAGATAACCAATTCTAATATCATTCTAAATTTTTTTCGTTGCTTTCATTGAAAATCCGGACTAAAAACTATATCTTGGTCCAGTTCTTATTGAAGAGCTTTTTTATTTATTGAAAATCTGGAGCAAACATACCGTAATTCGGTCAAAAAAATTTATTTTCGGTTCAACTTGAAAAACAGTTTTCAGTAAAATATATTACGATCCCACTTTCCAATAAAAGAAACGGTAAAATTAGCGAATAATTATCGCAATAGTTGCCCTTACAATTGGCATATTTTTTTATTTATGAATTAGGTTGGAGGTGCTTCAACTTTTCAATAAAATTTATTTCACCAAAAAATATTTTTCGTCCAACTTTTCAATAAAAGCAACGGAAAATTTTGAGAGTGATTATTGGAATGGTCGTCCTAACGGAAAAT
>CAJPEX010000733.1:1686-83595 GCA_905338405.1 Notodromas monacha
GTAAACTTAAATTGAATCTCCGACAATGCTGAAGGAAAATTTCCTTCAACTAAGTTTTAGAATTTAAATAAACTAAGAATTGATCAGAAAGAGTTGGAAGAAAACCGTCCAATGGACAATTGTTCGTCACTTCTTGTTTTAATCCTTCAAAGAATATTCTCGCTAAACCCCCATTTATTTGTGGGACCGAATAAAAATAATCAACCATAAAATGTTGCATCAATTTATAGTGACACCCTTTGTTAATGTCACAAAATCCACCCATCAAAACAGCTGACTCCACTTCCAAAATTAAATATTCTTAATAATTCAGAAACATAATTAAGTTTCTCTCTTTGAAGTCATCCACGCAGTTTCAGTTGCTTTTGGTTGCAAAAAATATGAAAGATTTTTTCGCGCATTTTCTGTACAACTTGAGGATAAAAATAAATTTTTCTGTGGAAGAAAAGTGAATAGTGTGTACAAATGGTGAAACATATTCCAGCATTATCCAAAAAAAGATTGTAAGCTTGACAAAGAAAAGTTTTGACAATTTTCTCTGCCCAATAAAGAACGTATGCTTATTTTTCAATATTGGCAAATAATGCATTAATATAAACGAGAAATTCATTTCCTGACATAGATTTAAGAAAATTCTGATTCTAGAATGGCTCCAGCAATTTCAAATATTGGTTTTGTGAGAAATCAATTTCCTAGTTTCTTTCCAGTTTGCTTTCAAGAAGTCACAAAAATAGATTCAAGACCTAAGTCGGAATAGACAGATTCCACTACCGAAATTTGAATCTAATTTTTTTTTAAATTGTTAACTTATCCAAATAATGCCTTCTTGGATTCTATGACAACACATGCCGTGACATAGAAGGTTATCGGATCAATTTTAGAACAAAATACAGTACCGGAAGGTTTTATTCTGCTCATATCACAAATAGACTCAAACACTTCCACCAGTTCCAAATGGATGTTCATGATCAAAAATTCTAATGAATAAATCATTGAACCCCATTAAAATGGCTTATGATTTCTTCCAAATGCAGAACAGTGATGTGCACATTTTCTCAGTGCATTCTTCTTAACAATCTCAAAACGAATGGTGCATAAAAAAAAAAAAACTCGCCTCTGCTCCGAAGTAACCCTCTTGAAGTTCGGCCAATAATCAACGACAATGCAGCGAATTAACGACTAGTAAAAATAGTTTAAAAAATTACTTTTCCTAGATCATGTTGCTTTTTGAATATGAAACTATAAAATTGAGATTAGACAACATTTTTTGGTCACCCACATCACAGCTACGTATATCCCTGTGAACGCTTCGGTTCATAATTCCGCCGCATACCCGGGGTGAATCATGTTGCTTTTTGAATATGAAACTATAAAATTGAGATTAGACAACATTTTTTGGTCACCCACATCACAGCTACGTATATCCCTGTGAACGCTTCGGTTCATAATTCCGCCGCATACCCGGGGTGAGATACCCTGACGGGCGTGCCCGAATTCGGCATCATGAAGTCTCCCAGTGAAGAAAGAAATAAAAATTCAAAGACCGTGAATCTCACGTTCAAATAAAAAAATATATACTTAGAATAAATATAAAGGCAGAAGAACAAAAAAACCAGCATCCCTTCCCCAGCAAACGTCAATCCGAACGCAAGAAATTCTGAAGATTTAACTCACGAGGCGTGACTTAACAACCCCAGCGTTTGAAAAATAAAATGCATGTCGTGACGTGTCCAGCAGAGATCAATTCCACAAAAAAAAAAGAGTTGCAAAAACAATTCATGTCTCTTGGGCAAAAAAAGAATTTCAAAAAGGGATATTCAGCACCTTCAGCACTAGACATTTTTTACAACTTCGTTTATACTCGTGGATATAGAGTAATTTTAAGATAAAGATAAAAATAAACGTCGCTTCCGGCTGTTGTTTCCATTAAGTTGTTATCATCTGAGAACAGGTTTGTCTTTGATCATGCAGGGTGGTCCAGAAATATGGTGCACAATACTTTTTCAAAAGCATTACAGTTCTACATTTCAGAACTGTTCATGTTGACTAGATCTGTTAGGAATTTGACGAAAACTAACTGGAGTTTTTTTTTTTTCAATCATCCAAGCACAGTTTGGTTGCTCAATCCATTTGAAAAACCCAACTCTAAAAAATAATCTTGCCAAATATTGCAATAACTCAGAAGTATTATTTCAATATACAGTACTGAAGTCAAAGTGAGGATCAAAGAAATTCTCACTTTCAGCAATCTGCAGTATCATACAATTTTGGGACTTTGAAAAATATTTGTTATAATTTAAAAATCCTTACACAATTATCGACATATCAATAACATTCTGACGATGCTAGAAATATCTTAAAAATAAATGCGTTCTGAAAATAATCCGCTTCAATGAGATTTGTTGTGAAAAGATTTTACTGTACGTTATTTTCTGGAAATATATATCTAAAATAGTAACAGGGATACAAAAAAAAAACTGTTGATATCGAATAGACGATTACCAGTTTCAACTGGATCCTTGATCAATCAATTTTATTTCCTAGTATTGAGCAAGCGATGAGTAGCCCACGTTCCGGTTCATCTTAATTAAGACTAAAGATTTTTATCGGAAAATAAACTACTCAGAACCGGTGAATCCGGATGTTGGCTACATTTCACCCACACTAATACATTTCTTCCGAATTGTCAATTAAAAATGCCATTTCTGGGGCCAGATTAATAACAGAGAAAAAGCAATAATTCAAAGGAACAGCAAGCATTTACATGCGGATATTTGCGAATTAATCGTAACTTCTGTGGATTCGTGGATGTTTTTATTTTAATTTATTTTACAGGTTTCATGATTACATATTTCATCTGTCGACAGCATGAGTAATCAAAGCTGAATAATTTTTTACTTGAACATTTCCAGAATCACAACCTCCAAATAAGCAAAAAGAATTCTTCACAAATACAATCATAGCATGAACGTAAATAATTCTTTCGTCAAACTTTTTGGCATGAAATAAAAATTCATTCAGGAGAAAAAATTCCGGGATCTAATATATAAACAGATGTTGAGATTAAAAGGAAAAATTTTTCACATTTTTACGATGTACATTAGTTAAATACTTTTTTTAGGGCTTTCTTTCTTTAAAAAAACCACATTCGTTGGCTCGGGAAACGAAAAAGTTCATTCATGGCTTAGAAAATACCGTTGCCCAGCCTTTATGAACCAAGTCCGGCGATTCATATTCAAAATCCTCACAAGAAAAGAGACTAAGAAATGAGAATTTGATGTTTACACGGGATCCCATAAAGCACACGCTGTTGCGCAAGTTCAACATCAAAAGGCCACCGGTTCTTTTTGAAACAAATGTTTTGTTTTGCTACATGTACTACAAAAAAAAGCTCGGAACTTCTTTTCACAACGTCATGATTTCTACCAGGAAATTTTTGACGGAAGCACAAACCCCCTTCCCTCTGCTGAACTTGGATCAAAATGTCAAGATAATATCAAAAATTTCTCAGGACTTCCTCGCCCGTGTTGAAGAGTTGCGTTGCTCATGCGTCTGTGGGGTTCAGACGAAATTGAGTCAGCGAACTTTGACTAAAACTTTCGTCATTACGATGAGATACCGTATATTGTCTCCAAAGTTTCCTTCGACAACATAACCATGAAAGGAGAGGGACAAAAAGGGTTCCCATTTTAAGCGACGAAAACAAGTCAGTGAATGACAATGGATGAGTGCATGAAATATTGATTATCATTAAAGCATTCGTTTTTGTCTTAAATTTCCGTCCATTCCGGAAGAAGAATCTGATAGCTAACCCGGCTGCGAGCGACATCTACCCATGTTTTTGAGAAAATTATTTCATAAATGGGTTCATTCGGACCGTCCAGACATTTTCTCATCCGTTTACAAGGAAGTAATATAGGAACGAAGAATACTAATGCACTCAAAACAAAATTTCAATCAATCGAAAAATGTGTTCGTTAAATCTCCCCCGTAAAACGCATCTTTAATCAAAAATCTTCAAAATTCCCTGCATAGCTCTGAATCAGGAATAATTAAAAGGAAGTATACATTATTAAATACTGTACATTAAAAATCTCTCTACAACCTTTTCCACACCACAGCTTCCACGAGTGCCTCGTATGTGGATTGTTTAACTGGGGTAATTGAAGGTCTTGGTTTTATTTCCACTTATCTCTGCTATAGAACCCATTTGTAAAACTTTTGCTGACCTTTTTCTACCACGAGTTCGATCATCTTCATTCTTCTACCTCGTGGTTTGCCATTATAGCCTATGGTTACGATGCAATTCTTGCCTATTTAAAATCAATACTTCCGGTTTCTATTCTGTGTTTCATCAAGTATAAATTTATTTTCGGAAAATCCCAATCGGGCCCTGAATTGTCTGCTGCGTTTCATGTTGACCTAGAGCTCAAAAACGTGAGAATGAATCGGTTTCTAGGCGAAAATTGGAAGAAATAATTTACGGAGAAAAATCCAATCATTTTACACGCGATAATTATCACATTAATTGTGCCAGTTATGCTGTGATCAATAGTATAAGCAATTTTATAACTGCAAGTTCAGGAGAGAAATTAATTCAGGATCGCAAAAGTTATCATTTAAAATTTCAAAAAAATGTGAATGGTTTCCGAGTCTGGAAAATTATTAAACTCTGAATTAAAATAGACCTTTACATCTTGCCCCACACGGCAATCTTAATTTGCAAGCCTAAACTAATAAGAGACGAAAAGGAAATAAAATCCAAAATTTCTCGAAAAAATTCATGCAAGATCGCAATTATCACACTTGACATTTTCGAAGAAAGGTCGAATGGCTTTCGAGTCAATAAAATTAGTCCACTCTGCATGAAAATACTGTATGCCCTTAATTTTTACAATCTAATCACAAAATTAAGGGCATATTTTAATGCCTGAATTTAAAAGCGTTATCTATTCGTCCAACAGATAACGCTTTTAAATTCATGTATCAATTTAATTCGGGAAAATTAAACAACAGAGGTTTTACGCAGGTTGGGATATGATAGTTTAGGTCAAGTACAGAATTATACTAAAATTTTTAGTAAGGTATGCGACGTTATGCAAGGTCAGGTCACGTTACTGTAATTAAGTTTTTAAAGAACCCCTCAAAATGAAAAAAATAACATTAATAATCTACAAATCTGCAACGAGTCTCAAGTATACATCTCAAGATTTGCAATGAAGTAACTTTCACGATGCCTTCCTCCACGCAAAAAAGAATTTTAACCTTTCATTTCGCGGTTGCCAGCAAGAAACTCTGTCTAATCGATACCTGGACTTCCAAGCATAAGTTTGTGCTTATACGCAGAAAAAGTGCAAATCTGGGCTTTTTCAGTATAAAAAAGTTTATGCAGCATATTCGACACGAAATCCGCTTCTCAAAAGAGTATACATGCTTATCGACGTGGAAAAGAGAGATCATGACAAGTTGCGTGTCGGTAGCTTGACGACTCAGACGTCTGAAAAACTTGGGCCACAACGACTAGCATAGGGGTTAAATTTTCGAAGTAGAACATTTTCGTACTCTTTTTTTTCTGTCTGTGTTACTATTTTCTTGGAAAAGCATCGCGGAAATCCGAGAATTTCTTCACACAAATACTTGGAAGTACTTAAGCATGAACGGATTGAGGCCTGTCCGTAAAACGGATATTTGTGACCCTTTAAAGCACTTTTCTGGGGGGCTTTGATGAAAATATTTTGTAAAATCCGTTTGCGAGTAAAGAGTGAAAAAATGTAAATAAAACCGACTGACAAACTTCCTTAAGCCACGATTGTTTGGGTTCAATGCCTCAAATGGAACTGTCTTGAGTAGTTACTGTTTTATTTTATTTTTTTGTTGCGGCCACAATTTTCTTTTTGAACAACACAGAAACCCGAAAAACCTCAGGAAAATTACCCTCCATTAATTTTCAAAGATCTCAATTTAGAATGATCAGATAATCTTATTTTTTGAGAAAACTCCAGGATTAAATATAAAAAACAGCGTCGGCTCTAAAATCCGTTCACAAAATAAATACAGTACTCCAAATTATCTTGAATGTGAACTATTTATTGTGAACTTGGATTTTAAAACCAAGTTTCAGCATTTCTCCGCAATGATTTTTTAAGAAAAGCATGAAAAATTCCAAAAAGTTGTTTAGTCAACGCATGCATAAAATGATCGACTCATGGCAATAATTAAACAAACCGAATTAATAAAAAAAAAACTTTGAATTCATTTCGTGATTGAAAGAGAAAGAGGTCGTCGTCGTCTGTGAAATCCATTTACGAGTACACGTTTCAAGTCAATTTTGATAATAAATCGAATTATGCGTACTCCTTTTAGAACGAGGAATTCATAAATATTCAACGCACTTCTCCACAGATTGTATCCTGACCTTTCCATAACCCCTAATATAATGAGTTGTACAATTTTATGCACGCATTTCTCGAGTATTTCACAGCGAAAAATATGCATTGAATCCCTGGAATCAATTAAAGTTTCCAAGTACCGAAAAAAAAAGAATTCTGTGAACGTTTCTCAACGCAGTAGTCTCATAAATATTCCATAAAATAAAAATAAAAAAGTATCCAAGAGGAATGGAATAAAACGTCGTATAATGTTCTAGAAATAAAAGTAACCCGTCCTCGTGTTGGGACTACACCGTGTCATGAAAAATTCGTTGGTGTCGAACTCTTTTGTCGACAGAAGTGTCGAGGTGACACATGAGTTGTCACGCATGTTACCAGAGAGAAAACCCATCTCACGCATGCTTTCACCCTAAAAATATATACCCTTACATAAGAACAGAAAAAAGAGGAATTTCATCGTGTTATTCGACCAAGGTTTCCGACGTTGTACTAACTTCGTTACTATGCTAATAACGCCGAGAAAAATCGCAGAGAAATTTATATATTCTAAGCGTTTTGTCATCAGCTGGAATGTAGTTGAATGTTTACTGCGTGTCAAATTTTATCCAGGCATATAAGGATATGTATAGCAGTCAGGAAACCCATGTTTTCCATCACGGAACCCGCGGGTTCTTCTATCCCAAGAAAACATCGTTTCCATAATCACCGCTGGAAGGTTCGAAAACAAATTGAATAACCTAAAAATTCATAGTTTTGGTACTGTATATGAAAGCCTAATTTAAAAATGTTAGCTTGGTGGGGAATTCAAATGACTTCGACAAACATTTTCTTGAAATCTTCAGGTTCAAAAGCAGTGGTTAATATCTTTTGAAAGTTTGAAAATGATTCCCTGCGAAAAAAAAGTCGTTCGTCATTAATTTTTTTCTGAAAATTACACCTTGCAACCAGTAATCAAATTTTTCATAAGATCAGAAATAAACTCAGAGGTTATGAGGATCTTGGGATGAACTTGTGAAATTAGAAATTCCCAGTGACATCTATTCTAAAACAATTTTTGATGTCAGTAAAAAAAAGTGTATAAGTACTTTATGCGTTTTTCCCAGCACAATTAATTCTTTGTCGCCATAGAAAAATAATTCTCTAAATTTCTCGCATAAAATAAAACTTTGAATTTTTAAAAATCTTATCAACGAAATGGTAAACACTAAAAACCTCTAAATTTCAGCGTTTAACCACAAAATCTCGATGCTCTCTTTAAGTCAATTGAATTCGTGCCTGGAAATTCGACATTATTATTTATTAAATTTAGTGTCTGGTAAAAGTAAATTAATGGAAATTTTCAAAACGAAACTTTCATAAAGTTGTCAATTCAGGTTTTAAACGGGATCCATTTTGAGTAATTTGGAAAGGGACGAAATTTTTGAATCGCATTGTCTTTCTTTCGACGGACAACTTCGAGGGCATTTGAAAAATATTGACGTTCGACACATGCTTCCTTCATCTTATTTAAAGAATCCTTAATTTTAAAAATTCCGTTTTATTTTTGTTTATAAAAAAAGAAAAACTCAACAGTATTTCAGGAGCTTCCATCAGACCTCGAGAGCTTTTCATAAAGCAGTCGACATATCAAAGAAACACAGGGATGCAAAGAAGGGGAAAAAACCTACTGACGTGCGAACAGCATGACGTTTTGAAGAGCAAGACAACAAATCTTGACACTCCAGACAAAAACTCTGTACTCTGAGCTGAGGAAAAGATATAGAACCCAAACGAATGAGAGAAAGATATACCTATATAGAAGAAGGAAAAAAAAAACGACCCAGTCACGATGAAAATCGCACCCGACAGCGCATCAATCAACCCCGAAACCCTGACATGATCCCGGTGATCCCTGCACGCGACCCCCGCTAGGAAATAAAGTATCTTTCAGAAGCTTCCCCCGAACAACCAACAAATGCCAGCCAGATAAACTGCTCACATTTATGGAGAGACTTCTAGGCTAGTGTCTTCATCACACCCTTATATAAGAACCAAGTGGATGGAAACACCGTTAGGTACCCCACACTTGTCCTGATTTTGAAACTCAAGCGCAAAACTGCAATCCAAGATTCTTTCCAAGAGCAGCAATTGTTGAAAATACAAAACTTTGAAAATATTTAATCAAGCCTGCGTTGATCAACTCGAAGAAAACGTGACTTGAATTCTTCAAGCCAATTCACGTGATATCAAGTTCATAAATCTTTTTCTTCAAATACCATAGCATTACTGTACATGCAATTTATATTATCAATGCATATCACTATAAATCTATAATCATCACAATTAGAAAAATGATTCACATTATATTTCAAGTGGGATCATGTCTTGCTGTGGCAAAAATTAAAAATATCTACTGTGATAATTACTTCTCACTCGTAATCCTGTCACACTTGAAAGAAAACACGTCAGTTATTTTTAGTTTTTTTTTCAAGCCATGTTGTGACCTCACCTTTCATGGTTAGAAAAAGGGCACTTATAATTGATGGTTGATCAATAGACAGACGGGATAAATTTTTGGAATAAGCTATATAAGAATTCAAGATGTTCGTTCATAAGCTTCAATAATAGTAAATTAATCTCTCACGTTCATCCTCTATGCATATTCATGAATATAATAATTGCAGGAAACCAAACGCACAGTACAGTACCTCATTTGACGTGGTTCCTTTTCTTTTCATCCCAATGGATCAACTTGTGAACACCGCACTGAATCATCAATCACTAGGTCAAGAGTGACACAAAAACACCAGCACGGAAAAATCTTAAAAGTTCACAAATGCATCAAGCACTTCCTGAAGAACACTAAAGATTATTAGCATCATCAGTGTCGGTCATTCAAATCTCGAATAAACGCAGTTTGCCTAACAGACCAAGATGAACAGCACTACACTGAAAGAACGAGGTGCTCAACACCTGCTGAAGCTTCGCAAGGAGCATGGCATAAAGCGCGCGTTTCCGTGCCACCGTCAGCGACATCGACACGACACTCCTTCACGCGACAAATTCGAGCAGGTTTTATGAAAGAGCTATACACATCACCGATTGCCAGGTTATTTCTGCCAGTGCTGCTAAAATGCATCGCGATGAACCCTCTTTAGGTACGGTAGTCTTCGTCAGTTATGGCACAAGATATTCAGAAGATCGATAAATATGGTACAATTATTTTGCGTCGGTAGCAATTCGGGAAGCATATTCAAGTCTTAAAGATGGAAATGCTCCAGAAACAAGTACCGAATAATTAAAAAGCAGGTTTAGAATACACACTCTCGTTAAAGATTCAACGAAAGCGACGAAAGTGCACTTTTCGATGGCAGTTCGAAAGCGAGAAAATCAGCGCGAACGATCATGCGGCTGAACTTCACCCAAAATGCAACCAATATAAGTTCTGGGTCCCGAAGCACCCCAGCAAAAATCCGATCATCGCCTCGTCGACGCGATTTCAAGTTCTGCTTATGAGTGCTTAATTTCAACTTCTGGTTCAACCTTTTAAGAAACCGGTTTCTCCCCTTGCCGTACGCACGCAGACGAGCAGGAGACGGATTCATCGTGAGACTGGAAGCCATTTCGTGGGCGAGGGTATCCAACTCGTCAGCGTCCTCAGCGAGAGAAAAAAATCATATGAACTCCTGCAGTACTCGACCGGTTTTACGCGCAAGTCGCGTCATCGTGACGTTCCGCGAGATGTTAATGAGGCAAATGTGAAATGCCTTCTTCGGAGTGTCAACGTGAAATTTTGTGGCGAGGAAAATGAATGCACAGTGGAACTCTACATACTGGTGAGTGAAAAATTTGACGAATTGACGACGGTGTCCGGTTTTCGAAAAGATGCTTCGTTCGCCACTCCTTCTGTGCGCTAGTTTTCGTGACCGGCTTGATGAACCGGTTCAAGAGAAGACCGCTAGGATTAGTGGTTTATAGCCTTCTCGCATTATATGTACAGTACTGTATTACACCACGAACGTGTTAGACAAGCCTTCCGTCCTTGAGAAAATCCCTACATTTTTCCAAAACGGAACGCCTCAACCCTGCTTTTTCTTCTCTTGGGATCGCGAATGGTGAAAGATTTTTATTATTGAAGAAATTGTTTGAATGGGTCCCTTCATAATGATTGCGCGAAAATGACAATCAGCATGTATGCTTATACAGTATGATACAAATTACTGTATTATTCGCATGATGAACAAACTGGTCGAAGCCCTTCTATTGACTCCCGGCTGACCTTTTTTTCTGATCATTGTATAGACTTTAGTACAGTGTTGTGTCCATTAGTTATTGATGATCTCAAGACTCGTGGTATCCCAAATTGTATTATCTTTGAGGGAAGCTTGAAAATTCTGCTGTTCGCTTTTGAGTTCGGAAACGGAGCCGTAATGATGTGAACTTCCGGAATGTCATTTCCCTTCCTTAGCTGATGTATCGCGTGAATTGTAAGAAATGCTAATGTTATGTTAAGGGTTTTCGGGATTGTTCTCATGCATTTGTACTCAATCCCTCCGAAATTAAAGCTGAAGATAGGTCATGATGTACTCGTGAATGAGAACAAAAGATGATTCAACTACCATAATTGTTTTAGTTGACCATGGTTTCCAGGGGTTGACCAACTGCTCAGGACAAATGCTTTCGTATTGCGGATATCCATTGTCATTATTAGCTAGGAACAAAATCTGTCCGCCAAGAAATTGTTTCAACGCAGCATTACATTTCATACTACTAAATGCGAAATGTGTTCGATTTCTCTTGAAATTTTCCTCACGGATTTTGTTGGATTCCACACGGTGTTATCCGAGGGAAGTTTCCGGAAAAGGAAGTTTCCATCGGAACACGGTGGCGAGAAGAAAAGTTTCTCTGTCGCGTTCCAATTTATCCAAACGACCCACTTCCATTCACGAGCATTTGTTATGTACGTCATTTTTTGTGACAAGGGGTGGAAATGAAAACTAAATCCTCCTAAATTGCGAAAAAGGGCCGGTCAAGGATTGAAAACGTGGGATTGTCTTCACTTTCGTGCAAATCCCGCATCTTGAGATGGGGGAGGATGAATTCCGTTTTCATCTCGTTCTTCTCTTGAAAGAAAAGCGAAAAAGAATCAGATGATTTCGTGGACCATCATTGGCACAGTTAAACGAGGATTTAAGAGCTGCATTTCGCAATTTTTTCTGCAAAGTGACCATATATTCTCTTTTCAAAATTATTCTTCAATCTGGTTTTCTCTCAAATGATTTAGACCTTTTGAAGGATATCCCTTGCGTCGAAATCCATTCACGGAAAATTTTTGGAAAATTTTTTTCCAAAAAGTAGAAGCAATTAAAAATGTGCCGATTGGAATCTACCGGAAAACGTGATCCAACATATGGACGTGACAAGGGTCCAAGCACCAATTACGTCCACATCTCGGGGCACCGCTTTATATTCCAAACAAAAAATTGCCGACAGGACGAGTCTTCTGCAAATGCGAAGCGTCTGTTAACCGGTGCACCACTGAAACAATAAATCGCGTTAAAAATCCCATTCTTTCTCGCTGGTCAATGAGGTGTAAAGAAAGTGGTTGTAGAGTAATTATTCCGGTCGGGATTGCGAACACAATTGATTAAAGCAGGTCGTTGGCCGAGCCTGAGATTGAGATGATGACGGCTTCTGTTGGTGGAAGAGCAAACGGCTGCTGCTGCTGGCTATTTTTAGTGGCTGCAGGCATTTTCTCGTGCCGACGCGAGTAGGAACAAAAGGCTTGGGACAACAGGTTGTCTCGCATTCGTTCCGCTGACCTTTTTTCCCGAGCCATTAATTAATATTGCGGCGTTCCTTGTTTCACCTCATCTCTGGGACGTCTAGACTCCACTCAGGTCAATCTTCTGACTTTTTTCTATTACCCGAGCGGGTCTCTATATAACAGCCATTCTCGACTTGTCATCCCCTGGGGATCTACAAGAAGCTATCTTCCGTGAGGAGCTCTAAAGATACTCAGGGGAAATTGAAGCATGAACGAAATTGTTTTAAAATTGAATGCAGCAGAATCCAAAAACTCTCTCTACAAGAAAACTTAAGGGTCCGGAAAACAATTATTTGAAGAGGGAATTTCGTTTTATACAACCTCTAAAACATGGAAATGAGAGAACCGTGTGGGACCATAAAAAAATGCCTTATACAGTACTGTATAGCGACAATTTTTGTGGACAAGATTGTTGGAGAGAGAGTCCACCTGTAATGCATTCTTGTTTATAGCGAAAGTATTTTTAAGAACTCACTAATTTAGCCATGATGTATTTTGAGTCCTAATAAGATACTTTTTTTTTGTTGAAAACATTTTTCTGGAGTTCTGGCGACCTCTACAGTAATAAGGTGCTCTCTGACCTTGCCAACTCAAACCACCCCAAGTTGTAAACCTCTGTTTGTCAAAACTTGTTGTCCCTATCTGAATCCCGTGAAGAAAAATTTAGTAGATTAAAAAATTAATCTAAAAAACCACATTTTGAAAAAGGAAAAAATAACCTTAATCCGGACAAACAAACGGACAAGAAAGCGAGTTAATAAAAACGTGTTAAAAATGTAATAGAGTGGTACCATGCATAAAAAATGCAATTCTTTCCAGCAACAGGCTCTTTATGAAAGGTGTTAGCTTTGAAAACGCAATTTACCAATGACAACTTTTTGGAAATGCAATTTTTTGCTATATTTGTGCTTGTTGTGTGAGTTATGTGGGAATTTGCAGTGACATTTGTTATGCAGATGGTTCATTTTGCAGTGTATTTGCTACATGAGGTAACACTGTATAGACCTATCTAACTCAAAGATTTCTCCCCATATAACCTCAAGATTTTTGGTGCATTATTTTGGGGACTAGGTAAGGAGAAGAGCAATGCAGATTTTACTTCATGCTTTTCAGAAGAAAAGTAAACACAAATTGGGAAATTTTACCCATGCCTCTTTTAGCATTCTCTCAACTTGTTTATCCAGCAGTTTAATGTCCAGAATATCTTCAAGTTTATAATCATGCAAATTTTCACTTTTTTCCTCTGCAAAAATGCTGATTATCTTACCTAAAAACTTCATAGGTCAGCTTTTTTTGGGTTTGACCTAAAGAGGTTTGACTGCTTGAAGTTTTCTGTGCCAAAATGCCCTGCTTTCTGATGTTTCATGCAAGTGTTGTTTGAATTTCCAACTTGACAAAAATTAACCTATCCAACTTGATCTAATCTGAATCAAACCAACGTGTTGAGTCACATAAAAAATTGAACTCTGAAATGTGAAAATACTGCTTTGTATGATGATTAGCAAAGTTTCAGGTGACATCAGGCGACACCTATGTATCACCAAAGAAACTGACGGAAGTGGAGGACATCTGTGTGAAAAAGAGTATACATTTTTTATTTCAAATAGGAAAACAGAAGTCACTGAACCTTCCATTAGTTTCAGGTTATTTTCCAGTTATGTATTGATGAAGGATTGCCTCACTTGCTTGGAAGACATTGAAAAAGAGAAACGTACGCGTAATGGCGGGAGGAGAAGTTTCAACTAGCCGTTATTCCATATTTTTTTTGTTTATGTTTCCTCGAACTTTTTTTTGTGCTATTGTTTCTTCCATTTAAGGCATAAGTATGGATTGCAATTTGATGTTGTTGATGGATTAGTGCGTGACGGAGATTCTGCCTGGAGCCGAGAAGCCCAAGCGTAATCACGTCTGCTGCCGAGCCCTGAGGTCACAAGACCCGGGTTCGTTTCCTTGTGTTCAAGTTCATGCCACATTTTGTTTTAATGCTCCATGCCTTCAATATTTTCCTTTTATGTCAAAAGGCTATCTTTTTCCATCAGCTTTCTTTTTTTTTTCTTGTTCATGATCTTGACTTCCGGATGGTTTGACTTTAGCCACGGATATGAAGAAGCTTGATTGGCTTTTCACGGACAAAAGGAAGAGATGTAACTTTGGAGCTTCGTGCTTTGATCATAAATGATTTTTTCTTTAAGTTTTGGAAAGCGAGCGGTTGATGTTGTCTGTGAAACACGTTGTGCACTTATTTGAGATGAAGTTGAACATGTTACGGATTATTTTACAGTATGCTTTGATGTTCCTGCGAATGACTTTTTCCGATCGGGATGTTCAAAAATGTTTCGGAACTGCCTGGTAACTAAAACTGACTGTTCTAAAAAATTTTCAGGCACAGTAAGTGGTTCATCGAGAAAATGAAGTGCTCCACATTAGGATTTTTCTGGTAAGAAGAAACTAAAAACTTGAATAGACCGAAATTCAACAATTTTCTCATTTATGAAACGTTTGATTCCGGCGTTTCATTTGCAATTTGTCGAATTCCTGAATTTGTTTTCAACGCCGGAATCTGATGTGAATTCTTTTTATTGAGTAAATACACCAAGATATCGAAATTTTGTTGATGTGCTCCTGTGTGTGAAAAATTTGCATTCAAACATGAATCCTATTCAAAGCATTCACTAGAACGTCTTACTGAGTTGAACATGCGGCGTGAAATAACATCACGCCGTGTGTGTGTTTTTTTTCGTTTTTGTTGCCAGGTGCATAAATTGAAATAACGCTTCTTGGGCGCGTGGAAAAGCAAAAAATTCTTGACAAAGATCGAGGAGATGTTAAGCTGCGGAATCGCGGTTCCCTGAGGCGAATTTTTTTGTGGGTTGGTGAAGTGTGGTAATCACGGTTGTAGGAGAATAAATTAGATGCCAGAGTTTTTTTTTCGTTACTTTGAGCTTCGTGTGCCATAAAAAAAGTAAATTAACTTTTTTTCAGATGTTCGCGATCCGTGTGAGAAGTGGCAGTTGAAAAACACATGAATGTTTGTAACGTTCAAACTTCAAAGCATACCGGAATAAAGTGAGTGTAGGAGGGTAGGTTTGTATGGAGAACATTTACGCTGAAAACTTTCGGATGCAATTTCGGCTGAAATATCTAGCATTTAAACAGGAAGGATCAGGAAAGAATGTACAATGCTGTACAGGGCGGACGGGAAAAAATAGACCAATGCAATATGTTCGATACAATCTTAAATTGTATGTTTTACATGACAGCCGTATTTTTTTTAAAAATAAATTTTAACAATTGCTTGTGATGCGGCTGTAACAAGGATCTGCGTTTTGGGTAAATTCGAAGACAAAAAAAAAATCAGCCTGGGACCAATGAGAGATTTCCGGTAGAATATTTTCGATTATTATTTTTTCATTAGTTTCAAAAAAAATGGCATTTTCTTCCCTGAAAGATTTAACCCAAGTAACTATTTCAGAGGTCAAAGTCCGACCGCTTGAAAGAAGATTTTGGTGATGTATTGGAGGTGATTTGATTTTTAGAGCTTGTGATTGGCGAAGAAATTGATGTCGAAGGTGATGCTGTGGTTTGCTTAAATATGAGATTTGGGGGGGGGGGGTTGTTATATTACAGCTTTCACGCGATTTTTACGAATTCCCAGGGAGTTTTTATGCTAAGCTTTCCCTTAAATTGACAAAATTGGCACGCAGTTTCTCCAGCAGCCTGTAGTCATTTGGCGGCATGGGTCTGCTCCTTCCGTTATTGTCATTTTGGTTCAAACTTGAGAAAAAGAGAAAGAATCTTATCTTTCATTTTCATTTCCTGTAATTGATTAGAGAAGGTCGATCACCTCTTGGTACAGCTGAAGGTTCATTTGCACATGCATTGGGGCCAGGTTTTTTTAAAGACAGGCGCAATTCGGTTTAACCAGAGGTCACGAAAACACAGCCTGGACTGCAAAATTTCCCAAGATGATTGAACCAAATCATTCTAAAATTCTCCAGTGTTAATCCTGTGGTGGGAATGCGGAAAATAAAATGCAGCGAGCAAGGATGTATTTTTTTTTTATTATTATTAATCGGAAAAATGTCCTGCCCCAAAAGGAAAAATCGGAGTCACCCAGACTTCAGATTTGCTGATCAGTTTAAATTTATGGGTTCTCTTGTGCTGTACATCAAATTTTTCAAAAATATCTTGCATCTGCAGCAAAAGGGTTGATATGCAGAATAATTAAGAAGTTCTGTTAACACTATTTTTGCACACAGTATTTTATACAGATGGCTATGATGGTAGTAACAGTTGCAGCCAAAGCCATGAAATCATTTTCCAAATGGAGTGAAATTGAATGAAGTTTCATTTTCCCTTTGGTTTTCGTCGAGTTTGTCCGTCTTTGTTCTTTTCCTCCTCTCTAATGCAAAACTGAAATATAGATACTGTACATTTCTATTTCAGCTAAAGTGTAATTGAATGAAGTTGCATTTGCCCTTTTGTTTTTCACAGTGCTGCCGTCTTTGTTATTCTCCTCTTCTCCAACACAATACTGCATGCATTTTAAACATTTTTCATTCAAATA
The DNA here is from genome assembly GCA_905338405.1 of Notodromas monacha. Lineage (NCBI taxonomy): Eukaryota > Metazoa > Arthropoda > Ostracoda > Podocopida > Cyprididae > Notodromas > Notodromas monacha. The sequence goes on from CAJPEX010000733.1 coordinate 18,449, forward strand.
AAATGTTATTAAGTGAAGTTGAAAAGATAGAAAAACTTCTCCTATTTTCCAACACAATACTGCATGCATTTTAAATATTTTTCATTCAAATAAAATGTTATTAAATGAAGTTGAATTTTCTCTTAGGGTTTCACAGTGTTTCTCCGTCTTTGTTTTGAGTCCCTTCTCTAATACACCGTGTACTTTCGCGTTTTGCGAGGGCGTTTGGAAAACTGTTGCCTCATTCACACACTCACCAGAAGAGTATAAAACTTTTCTCTTCTGGGAACACGGACTAGTCAAGAAAATTGGACGCGAAATCGCGAGCTGATTGTCAACGCACGAGTATGTGTGTCTTTCGCTTCTCTGCTATACAACTTTTCCAGAACTTCCTCCAGGTAAAACTCGAAGTTTCTCTCTTTTTGAACGTGGTGGTGACGATGTTCACCTGGTGCAGCTGATGGGTTGTCATCTGGTTTATTGCTAAGCATTTCGTTTCGAGTCCCCACGCGGAGTTTTTGGCACTGTTACCCGGCGAATTTAAGTGCTGTGAAATGCTGACCGGATTGGTATTTTACTGTCATTTAGTACGCACTAAAATACAGAATCGGCTTTAAAAACAAAAACTGTCCGTAATATATTGTAAATTTTGCTTTAAATCATCGAATTGCAAATTTTTATACGCAGGAGCGGGAATTCGAAATTAATCAGTGAAAAAGTTGAGCCTACAAATTTACTACTGTACTATGAGGGAAAATAAAAAAAAATTTGAAATCGAAAAGATAGAAAACTCGTATCCCTCTCAGCAAATAAATTGTCAAAGTTGTACAAACGGTTGAAAATGTTGAACATTTACTGTATGTGACAAGAATCTTCGAATAATTCAGAGGCACGCGGAAATCTGACAAATTTTGTTAAAAAAAAACAACCCTGAACCCTCCTAACCAGCATGCGGAAAATGTGAAAGAGAAATACAACATGTGAAAAAATTGCTGGCATTATCCCAGGAACTCTGTGTCAAACATTCGTGCTGGTCGTGCAAATCTAAGAAAAACTTCAAAATTGCGTACCATTTGAGTTACAATTTTTGGAACATTAATTGGGTGGAAACACTGATAATTCCCGAATTTACAGATGCATTTAAGTAAAAAAAAATTATTTCAATAGCACAATAGTCAGAGAATTTTTAACCTTTCTCAAACGCACGAACTGCGCAATTGAAATGGATCCCAGAGCTATGAGATGCACGTTTCTTCTTATTTTTTTAAAACTATATTTGCTGTGCTTTCCTGATTAGTTATACGTCATGAAAATACTACCTATATAATGTACGAAACAAGTTACCAGCTGAAAAACTTGAGAGAACTTTCTCTTGTTTGCGAATAATTCAGCGCTCGAGAGGAGAGAGCTGAAAGTTTTGCAACGCGCACGAGGGGTTTCAAAAGGAAACGAGGTGGTTTGCGGAAATTGTGTCGCCCTCATCTTTTGTTGGGATGAAAATTGATTTCCTTGGAACGTCTTGTATTTATTTTTCTCTGCCAAGTTTTCTTTTCATTTCTAGGTGTCTCGTGCAAGTGAGATGTCTTTCAGTGCTCACACACTCGTTAGTATTGCCATTCTGAAATTTTGGCGTATTTTTGTTGTTGTAATGGCGGGAAGATGAAATAAAAGTAGACGGGTTTTGTGAGGTGACAAATTGTCTGATGCTTGTTGCTGTGGAGGGAAAAGGGGTAGGTCCAGAAGTTTTGTCAATATTTTGCAATTGCCGTGATAACTGAATGGGTTTAATTGCAAAATTAAATGTTCGAGAATTTATCGAACCTCATTCCAATTTTTGAAGACCCCGGCTGAAATTTTGGCAGGATTTGCCTGCAACTCATCTTGAGTTTAAAAAAAATCCAAGTGATACAAATTTCCGAACAATTTTAAAAATGTTCTTAGTAGGGAAATACGACAATAATGTTCCTGTTGAAAAGTACACTGCTGTTGTCAATTTTTTGTTTATTCTGCTGAATCGAAAGGTTCTTCGCGATAAACGTCTATCGATGAACGAAGAATTGTCAAAATGCAGTCTGCCATGAAAAAATTCATCTGCAAATTGACGAATTCTCGTTTCAAGTTATTGTTGGAAATTTTTGAAGAATTCGGACGCCAGAGCGGCTTTGACTCGAGGTAATTTATGAAATTGGCAGGGAAATTGTTGACAAAAATGTGGAATGGCTCCTGAAGTGCCAAAATCACACATTTGAATTCATACCAGTCAGCCTTGGCCCTAGTTTGACCGGAAATTAGCAAAGGACTTCCAAGAATTTTTGCAAGTAGATGCATTTTCAGCGGACGACGAGACAAAAGAAATTACCGGGTTCGAGGATTTTTGTAAAATCTTTCGCAATATCTGAACAAATGCTCACAGTTATTGGCAAAAATTTCGCGCAAAGCTTGTATCCAAGACAAACAACTAAACTGACGGAAACGAAATTGTACGAATACTGCACGTGAGCGAGTATAGTTTCGCAAATATTTGAGGTAAAAATAAATCGGAAACTTCGGCCAGGAAACGGTATACATTTTAAATGACAGAATACTTCATGGAGAGACTCAAACCTGCAGTCAAGGAATCGAATCTTGAAACCGGCTTTTCCATTTCAAAGGTAATGATTACTTTGTTTGAAAATCGTCCATGTTGAATGACGACAGTTGTTTATCTTCCGGCATCATTTAACAGGATGCTCTTAGAGTTTCTACTCTGTTGTAAGTGACTTTTGCGGGTATACGACTGGAATGCATCAATCCTTCTTTAAAATTTTTTACGATTCTGAAAATGAATGTTTTTAGCTCGGGTTCATTTTAAAACGTTACTCCTCCAGGAAATGAAATACAGTAGGTTTTCTCTGAATTCGCGGCTTTTTTTCGTGCTCAATTCGTGAGAGCAACTTGTTGAAGATGGTCTTATATTTTCCTCAGTTCGAATCAGAAGAGAAAAATCATAGATTAGTGAGTCTCGTTTGAATAGAAAGTGTCAGCAAATCAAAAAATTAATGTGACATTCACGTGAGTTTTCACGATTTCAATTTTTACTTGAATTCGTTTCTATTGGAAATGGATCAGGTTACTTTACGTGGTTGCTTCTGTACGTATCCTTTTGTCCGCTACTCTTTTTTGTTTTGTTTAAATAGATCTTTTAAAAAAGATATACTTGAATTTAAGACTTGAAGCTGAGGAGTAAAATTTCCGTAGCAGTTCCTTGACGCGAATTCGTTCGCGTATTTTAGCATATCTTGAGATTCGCGGCTGTTTTCCAAGACCAAGAAAGAGGGAAAAGTGCGATAAAAATTTTTTTCTTTCTGAATTTCAAGCAGCCCTTGTTGAGAAAAGAAAAAATAAAACCGTCTGGTTCACTGCTCGTCAGCGTCAGGGGAGTTCCCGCACAGGCGTCTGCGACATGAATAATTACCGGGTGTCGGTGACGGCAATTATGTGGGAAAGAACCCGTTATCCATGACACCCGGGTTAAGTTTTCCAACACACAGCTCCACCTGGTACCTTTTAAAATCTTCAGAGCGCATCTCCTCAGAACAATGAGCATTTCCGGCAGAGCTTTTCAACATTTTTTTTTCTCTTTGGATTTTAATGTACGAATTTGGGGTTTCAGGCCGCGAAATATTCTGGTGATCAATATTTAAATGTGTGTGCAAAATATAATGCAGAAGTTGGAAGCGGATAAGTAAAAAAAAAATCCCGAAAATTCGGGTACAGTCAAATTCTCTATAGTAAAAAAATTGTAGTCTGCTGCCAAAAAATATCATGTTATGGTGACGCGACAAGAAGTTGAGGAAAAAATACCTCCATTAATCTTCAAATTTATTAGCTTGAATAATTATTTAATTGGAGAGGAGGAAACCAACTGCATTTACATGTACTGTAAAATACATTAATTAAAGGGTTCTTGTCAGTGTTTTCTTCTGAATGAATCGAAATTTTGGTTCGGTTATTTTTATGCATAATTACTTGGAGCCGAGATGTTTTCACATCAACTGTTTTTGATTATATGCACACTAAACATGGTTTTGCTCTTGCGTTGTTATTTATATGCACCGATTTAATATATTGATTTCACACTATTCTGACGCTGTTCTTGGAACAATTTCGCCAAGGAGACAAAACGAATTTTCTTGATCGGATTTTTGTTGAGTTCAGAAAATGATTGATAATTTTTCTCATCAATTCTCTTTTCAATATAGGAATTGTCGACCTGAGGGTTGAAAATGTTTTCTGCGCTTGCAATTTCTTTGACTCTGTAAATCCTTCGTCTTTGAGATATTCAGTGACAACGTTCAGCTATTTCCAGTCCTGAGATACCCGGAAATTTTCCTGCATTTTCGAATTTAAAATTGGGAGACGAGCCTGAGAATGAAACTAAATGAACAAAAAAATATATATACACTTTTACGAGAGGATCTTCTATTAACGAGTGAGGTAGAAAATCACACGGTTTGAGTACCACACGAGAAGAACAAACAAGGAATAAATGGGGTCCAGGGCACCGAAATCACATCCCACGCAACGATTGATTGTCTAATGATGGGTCCGAGCGGCGCCAAATCGCAGGACAAACGAGCGAAGTCAACGACCACGTTCCAGTTCCAGCTGTAATTTCATTTCCTCTGCGATTCGAAATTGTCCTCAGGGCAGTTGGGGGGGGGGGGGAAGAAAGCCGACATATGAAACGTTATTCGCGAGATGAGAATTGATTTAAAAAATAAAATAAAATAAAAGGTAATGGGCTGGGAAGTTTCAGACCACGGAACTTGTCGGAATAACGACGCCACGCATGGGGTTATTATTATATTTCTCGGACCAGGGTGTGAATTCAAAGGGGTTTGGATTCTTGTAAGCGTCCCAGTTAGGCTTGATTTCAAAGCTGAATAAAATTTTAAATAATTTTCACCGCATATTTTTTATTACGAGGACGTTACAAGTTTTCCAAAAGGGGTTGTTTAGGGGCCCCGAGATGTGGACGTAATTGCTTCTTGTACCAAGCCTCTATGTTGGAACATTCGCAAGTCAGATCACGTGCACACATAGACGTAAATCGGAACATTTTAATTACTTTTAATTTTGGCAGAGCATTAAAATCTTATCTAAAACTTGACGAAGTCAAAATGTTTCTTGGACTACAAAATGTAGAGGAGCAGCATGTGAAAAAATCAACGCAGAATCTGCCTTTTTTGGCATACAAATGAATCCAAAAAGGCCAAAATAATCATTTTTTTGTGATTATAAAAAGTTTGATATGTCGAAAAAGGGTATTATAATTTTGAATGAATACAATTTTGTATTTGTTCAAAAATTTAGATGAAGTGTCTATGTCCGCATGTCCGGGTATATCTTTTGAGCCTGAATTGTCCCTGAATCGAATTGTGCGTTTATTGAAACTGTAATAATATGTATTTAGAATTTCTGTGAATATAAATTGGCTGTATTTTTACGAGAGATGGCAAAAGTGTGACGAACATTTGCCATTCTTTCTTTAAAATTTCGGCAGAGTTCGCATCTTGAGATATTATCCGGATATCATGGCGGATTTTTGAAGTTTCAAGTGTCCGCAAATTGAATCATCCGTACGTTCGAGCGTCCGTATTTCGTGGTCGCATTGCACAGTCAGGTTCAAGGGGGTTCTCCCCAATTCAAGACCCAATGTTTTAAATTGTTTATTTCATATATTTCACCTGAATTCCACTATACTTTGCTGGGTTCCATCTCCGAATGCTTGTCGGAAATCGGAAAGAAAACTGTTTGCCATTTCTCATGAAAATTTCACCGCCGGAATGTTTCCCGGAAAATATGGAAGATTTCTTACTCTTGGACAATCTTTCTTTCTTTTTTTCGTTAGATACTTTAGCTGGTGGGTTTTTTTTTCTCTTGCGAGTTTCGTATTTTCTTAAATGACGGCACGCGACGGATGATGAAAAATAATGACCGCGAAAAGACGCACTCTGTGGGGAAACGACCACTTTTCTCCGGGGGTTTTTTGCAGTAGGAGCTTATTGACTGTTGGAATATTAACGACGCTGACGTCGGCGACGATGTTTCTCAGATGCCATAGGGGAATGAAATACGACCAGCCTAGGGAAGTTTTCTCGAGATGCATGAACCTCTTCTTCCCTTTTTACCTTCCTCGCGAATATTTCATGTTTATGTGAGAATGAAATGATGATGGTTTTTTTATTACTGTATTTCGCTCAACTGAAACACTGCAGTAGACCATTATGGATANGTCTAATGATGGGTCCGAGCGGCGCCAAATCGCAGGACAAACGAGCGAAGTCAACGACCACGTTCCAGTTCCAGCTGTAATTTCATTTCCTCTGCGATTCGAAATTGTCCTCAGGGCAGTTGGGGGGATGAAGAAAGCCGACATATGAAACGTTATTCGCGAGATGAGAATTGATTTGAAAAAAAAAAAGAAGGTAATGGGCTGGGAAGTTTCAGACCACGGAACTTGTCGGAATAACGACGCCACGCATGGGGTTATTATTATATTTCTTGGACCAGGGTGTGAATTCAAAGGGGTTTGGATTCTTGTAAGCGTCCCAGTTAGTCTTGATTTCAAAGCTGAATGCAAGTTCAAAATATTTTCCATATACATTTTTTTTTATTACGAGCACGTTTCAAGTTTACCAAGAGGGGTTGTCGAGGGGCACCGAGATGTGGACGTAATTGCTTCTTGTACCAGGCGTCTATGTTGGAACATCCGCAAGTCAGATCACGTGCACACATAGACGTAAATCGGACCATTTTAATTACTTTTAATTTTGGCAGAGCATAAAATCTTATCTAAAACTTGACAAATTTAAAATGTTTCTTGAACTACAAAATGTAGAGGAGCAGCATGTGAAAAAATCAACGCAGAATCTGCCTTTTTTGGCATACAAATGAATCCAAAAAGGCCAAAATAATCATTTTTTTGTGATTATAAAAAGTTTGATATGTCGAAAAAGGGTATTATAATTTTGAATGAATACAATTTTGTATTTGTTCAAAAATTTAGATGAAGTGTCTATGTCCGCATGTCCGGGTATTTTTTTTTAGTTTGAATTGTCCCTGAATCGAATTGTGCGTTTATTGCCAATTGCCTGTAATAAGATGTACAGTATTTTGAATTTCTGTGAATATAATAGCTGTATTTGTACCAGAGATGGCAAAAGTGTGACGAACATTTGCCATTCTTTCTTTAAAATTTTGGCAGTGTTCGCATCTTAATTGAGACATTGTCTGGATATCAGGGCGGATTTTTGAAGTTTCAAGTGTCCGCAAATTGAATCGTCCTTACGTTCGAGCGTTCGTATTTCGTGGTCCCATTGCACAGTGAGGTTCAAGGGGGTTCTCCCCAATTCAAGACCCAATGTTTTAAATTGTTTATTTCATATACAGTATTTCACCTGAATTCCACTATACAGTACTTTGCTGGGTTCCATCTCCGAATGCTTGTCGGAAATCGGAAAGAAAACTGTTTGCCATTTCTCATGAAAATTTCACCGCCGGAATGTTTCCCGGAAAATATGGAAGATTTCTTACTCTTGGACAATCTTTTTTCTTTTTTCCGTTAGATACTTTAGCTGGTGGTTTTTTTTTCTCTCTTGCGAGTTTCGTATTTTCTTAAATGACGGCACGCGACGGATGATGAAAAATAATGACCGCGAAAAGACGCACTCTGTGGGGAAACGACCACTTTTCTCCGGGGGTTTTTTGCAGTAGGAGCTTATTGACTGTTGGAATATTAACGACGCTGACGTCGGCGACGATGTTTCTCAGATGCCATAGGGGAATGAAATACGACCAGCCTAGGGAAGTTTTCTCGAGATGCATGAACCTCTTCTTCCCTTTTTACCTTCCTCGCGAATATTTCATGTTTATGTGAGAATGAAATGATGATGGTTTTTTTATTACTGTATTTCGCTCAACTGAAACACTGCGGTAGACCATTATGGATAGAGGGAGTCGACTTTTTGAGTGTACCGCATTTTTTCTTCTTTTTGGTTGGAAGGTGACGGATCATGTTTCAATTTTTGTGTGAGAGCAGAGAACCATGGTGGAACCTTGATTTTCTAAAAACAATAGGAAATCGAGATACGGACGTCCAAATGTGCGGACGATTCAACTTGAAACTTCAAAATCCGCCCTGACATCCGGACAATGCCTCAAGAATTCAAGATACAAACATTGCCAAAATTTCTAAAATAAGACTGGCAAATGATCTCCGCATTTTTTATATCTTTGGAATAAAGCGAGATATTGAATTCAAAATACTGTAAATCCTATACTGTGCTTGGAGTGGGGCCCCAATATGCGGAAAATTCAACTCGGGGACATTTTGAACTCAAAAATTTACCCCGACATCCAGACAATGTCTCATTATACGGACACTCCTTTTGTATTTCAAAATCATACGATTCGACTAAGGGAAACCTAAAACTCAGAAAATCTGCTCTGACATCCAGACAAAAGGTCCGGTGATATGTACGCTGCCAAAGTTTCTAGATTAATGGAATGTAAAATTTTTTTTAGATGTATCTTGAAGAAATTCAACTACAATAAAGTATTTAATTTCATAAGATTCCACATGGATTTCACTTTAAACTTATTCTAACTCATAATCCAGAACAGAATTTCCGTTTTCAGGGTTTTTCCATCATGTGTGCACATCGCGTAGGAATAAATTTGCTTTTTCATTGCTTTGTTGACCCTTTTTCAGATTTTGTGTGGTTTTCTTTCTACACAGTTATTTTCTGCATCTTGAAGCTGAGAAAAAAATCATTCCGTGTTTTTGTTGAACTTTTTCCAAATTTTAGACCTGTGAATGTTTTTCCATTGAAGTCTACGGAAAAGCGTGATCCGACATGCGGACGTTCCTATCTAAGGAAGAAGTACTCTTTAAGTTCTAATTATGTCCGCATCTTGGGGCCACACTGTTATATAAATCTTGGAAAACCTCCCCACACTGAATTTCGATAATGAGGGAATTATTTTCCACATTCAGATATCCAGAAAATATACAAGACGTAGATTTTTCCATCAGCTCAGTTAATTGTTTTTTTTCCTCTTCATCTTGGATCATGACTTGAGAAAAATGTATTCATCATTATGCCGGCGCGGTTCATTTTCTTGGAGTCAATACGCGTATGAATGCAGTGTTTGCGGAAAGCACCTGGTTGATGACGCCAAAACGCGTTCATCAATTACGGATTATATCTGCCTGGAAGGAAAAACGTTGCTCGCAACAATCGATAAACACCTCCGCTAATGATGCTCCATTCAAAAATGCCTCGAAAACAACCTTCCCCCACACACTATATAGGAAACATCTTTTGCGACTTTACATGCGGGCATGATGCTTGCAGAAAATAAGAAACCCCTCGTTGTTCCGACAGTTGCACGTCTTGAAGGTTGTTTGGACACCGTGAATCATAACGAACTGCGTATGTAGGGGAGAGAGAAAAAATTAAAGCTGCTTAAACGTTTCGTAAAAATCCTTAAGGTTCATTGTTATGATGAAATTCTAAGAGTGTGAGAGAGAGTAAAAAGAATATCCTTGACTCTTGTTTAATTTTTCTTTTTCGGGACGAAGAGTCAATCGTGATCAGCGATTGAATGACGAGGAAATCTTACGCTAATTGCGAAACGTTTCTTTGGGGAGGCTGAATTTCCTTTTCTTTGCTTGAACCCCTTTCATATGGATTCTTTTTCGGGACGAAGAGTCAATCGTGATCAGCGATTGAATGACGAGGAAATCTTACGCTAATTGCGAAACGTTTCTTTGGGGAGGCTGAATTTCCTTTTCTTTGCTTGAACCCCTTTCATATGGCGTATATAGGTTTTTTATTTTTATTTAGGCAGTTTCTTAAACTTGAAGGTGCGATGAACATGGGCGTTTCAAAACTTCACGGATGGAAAAAAAATCAGTTACTGTATATATAATCAATAAGTTTGGGATTATCTCGTTGTAATTTTGGGCATAATTACCGATTATTTTCCGAAGATCTCCGGGTTGGCTAATTCTTGCCACTGGAATTCCTTTCCAGGTAAAACTGGTAATCAAAGATTAACTGGAAGGACTTACGGAAATAACTTCTCCGCCCTTTAAGAAAAGTTACTCAAGCTTTCATGAATTTCTTTTTTTTTTATACGTACGTAGATTTATTCTGTTCCGCACATTAGATTTTTAAAATGGAAGGAGAAGATTTTCTGAATGCCTAACCCGTTCAATTACCTTTTACCCACCCGAACTAAAATGAACAGTCACAAGCCAGCTTCATTTCATCAGCCAAATCTTGAATGATGCGGGCGACACCTATGAAAGCATGAAACAATCACGAAGTATAAAATCGGTTTGCTCAAGGGAAAAGACCCCACAGAGACATTTTTGAGTCAGAATCGTGTTAATTATGAGCTGTATAATATAAAAACAATAACAGAAATAAAGTAGATTGGTACAGTAAAATTTCGTTATTACGAGTTAATGCTTACAAATAATTTTTGTCCCTTCCCAATAGCCGCAATGCTATTTCAATTTCGTTACGAACTTTCGTTTATGATGAAGCTTTTTTTCAAGGTCCCAAACGCTTCGATGAAACGAGATTTCACCGTATTTTAGAAGGATGTTTACTGAGAAACTTCCAAGATGCTTAAAAAAGATTGTTTGACAGTCTATTGACCTTTGACGAGATTTTCGAAAATTCGAATAAATGCGTTCCAAGTTATAAATTGTATTATACTTTTTTAATAAGTCAAGCTTGTGATGAATTCTTTTTCGGGACGAAGAGTCAATCGTGATCAGCGATTGAATGACGAGGAAATCTTACGCTAATTGCGAAACGTTTCTTTGGGGAGGCTGAATTTCCTTTTCTTTGCTTGAACCCCTTTCATATGGTGTATGTAGGTTTTTTTTTTTTAAATTTAGGCAGTTTCTTAAACTTGAAGGTGCGATGAACATGGGCGTTTCAAAACTTCACGCATGGAAAAAAAATCAGTTACTGTATATGTATCAATAAGTTTGGGATTATCTCGTTGTAATTTTGGGCATAATTACCGATTATTTTCCGAAGATCTCTGGGTTGTCTACTTCTTGCCACTGGAATTCCTTTCCAGGTAAAACTGGTAATCAATGATTAACCGAAAGGACTTACGGAAGTAATTTCTCCGCCCTTTAAGAAAAGTTACTCGAGCTTTCATGAATTTCTTTTTATATACGTACGTAGATTTATTCTGTTCTCACATTTAGATTTTTAAAATGGAAGGAGAAGATTTTCTGAATGCCTAATCTGTTCAATTACCTTTTACCCACCCGAACTAAAATGAACAGTCACAAGCCAGCTTCATGTAACCCTACTTGACATTTCATCAGCCAAATCTTGAATGATGCGGGCGACACCTATGAAAGCATGAAACAATCACGAAGTATAAAAACGATTTGCTCAAGGGAAAAAACCCCACAGAGACATTTTTGAGTCAGAATCGTGTTGATTATGAGCTGTATAATATAAAAACAATAACAGAAATAAAGTAGATTGGTACAGTGAAATTTCGTTATAACGAGTTAATGCTTACAAATAATTTTTGTCCCTTCCCAATAGCCGCAATGCTATTTCAATTTCGTTTTTAACGAACTTTCGTTTAAGATGAAGCTTTTTTTAAGGTCCCAAACGCTTCGATGAAACGAGATTTCACCGTATTTTAGAAGGATGTTTACTGAGAAACGTCCAAGATGCTTAAAAAAGATTGTTTGACAGTCTATTGACCTTTGACGAGATTTTCGAAAATTCGAATAAATGCGTTCCAAGTTATAAATTGTATTATACTTTTTTAATAAGTCAAGCTTGTGATGATGTCCGGATTTTCTGCGGGGATCTGCTTTTGAATGATTTATCCAGCTGATCTAGAAGCCTTGTCATGCGGAGACCGGATGTCGTTTTTTGTCCTTTCTCCGGCCTTCAATCCCCGAAAATATTAAAACTTAATCGAAAACCCTGCAGAACTATGACATCAGCAAAAATGCGGAAACAATGGTCCAACCGATCCAGCGATTGAGCCATCACGACGCAATCGCCTCTAGGCAATTTTAATCTCTATATATAAGAATTGAAATGGTAATAAAAAAAAAAGTTATTTGAAAAAAGGCGATTCATCAAAAGGAACCCAGGAAGGATTTTTTCTTTTAAGCCCTTTTTCCTGTGTGTGTATGTTGAAAGCGAGGGATTGAATTGATTCACGCCTTTTACTTCTTGCCGTGAGCAAAGTGTTTCGTTGCGGAACGTGTGGCGTCGATTGTTTTGTCACACGAAACGGCGACGTTGCGGTTCACTTGTGATTCTAAAAATAAATAATCAACTATTGATTGCTCGTGTTTTTTTTTTTTTGTGCATCCGAAATACTTTTTTTTTCGCTAGTTCGAAAGCTGCCTGAATTTGACTTCCGTGAAGTACAGCAATTTGAGTGTTTCCTTCTGTCCTTCGGGCGTATGCGCACAAAAAAAGTACGCCTTCATGGGTGGTCACGCGTGTTCATTTTGAAAATTATTCTCTACTAGGGGCAAGTACTTTTTGTTTGTACTTTACCACATCTGCTTGTCCTTGTCCTAAACATGCTCGTATTATGTACAGTGAAGGGTGGGCTGTAAAATACAGGAGGCATTTTCTGGCTGTTCCTGAAGCTTCAATCGTTTGGGCTATATTATAATAAAACTTTTCAAATCAANCTTTACCACATCTGCTTGTCCTTGTCCTAAACATGCTCGTATTATGTACAGTGAAGGGTGGGCTGTAAAATACAGGAGGCATTTTCTGGCTGTTCCTGAAGCTTCAATCGTTTGGGCTATATTATAATAAAACTTTTCAAATCAAGAGTTTCTTCATATACTGTACCTCACGAAAAGGAAAATTTTGTTCAAATTTTGTTGATATGGTCAACACACATGTGAGAAAAAATTCCGTAGAAGTATCAGAAATTCCCTTATTAAAAGTTGTGCTTTTTCATTGACTCGGAAAAGACGCAATTTTTCCAAAAATGTTCCTGGCTTCTCTGTTCAAAATATTATGGCTCGAAACACAGAATTGAAATTTCAGTGCTTCGGAGAGTAAAACTCAGTTGAATGACGAACTTCAATAATGTTTTCAACTGATTGGACAACAGCGTAAAGGGAATTGAACCGTTTTGATTGCTACGAAAAGTATACTGTATAAATATTTTCATTTGTTGAAAACTTGTTACTGTGGTTGGTCACATGACGATAAAATAGATGCCAATAATAGGGTATAGGGATAATCTGATACGAATATAAGTAAATGTACGTGCAGTATTTCAAAATTCCTAAAATTTGAAATTAAAGCGCGAAAACAATATTAGTGCGGCCTTATGAGAGTTTCCCAGGAATCTGCAAAATTTGCTGTGTTAATATCAATAAAATGTATTTACATTATAATGAAGTCCTCAACAGTGTTTCCGGGAAAATCGATACAGTTGTTATAAGTAGGGTACAATAAAATGGTTAATTTATGAACGAAATAGAAAATAATTGACTGCGCTTTAACAGACGGTGAGATACTAAGTTTAATACGTACAACTACCTAAATATTAAATAGTGTACGTAAAGCTCTGCATTGCAGTCACTGTTAGATAGGGATAAAAAGGGAAGAGGGAGTGTTTGAAACAAATCAAGTATTTTATCATTATTTTATCATTTTTTAGATGTAAATTTGCAAAAAATATATTTATATCCCAGCGTTGGCGAGCGTTTTATGCAAGATTTGAGTGACAAGTCGAGGACACGTCGCGTATTTTCCCCGAGGAAACTGATGTATTTTGAAGTGCATTGAATATTTTATGTAGTGCATAAATTGAGGAAGAATTGCGTTCTCGAGACAAAAGAGCAACAAGCCAATGCGAGACTCCCACATGTCGCAGTAATTAAGCCCGGAAGTCGGACGAAGAAAAGGAAAGAAAAAAATCCGCGGTACCGTTCGCATCAGTGACAATGCAGTTTCCATTCTACGTTCGAATTCCCTTTTATTTTCGCAGAAAAATGTGCAGACTCTTCTACGTGTTAAAGAAAAAAAAAATGTTTGTGAGTGGCTCCAGTTCCACTGGACCGCGACACAATTTGAAAATGTCTTTCTTTCTTATTTGCACACTGCCGTTATTTTTTCCCCCTAAAATACCCTTTTCCTACGACCTTTTGGTTCGTGTTTCTCACCTGAAGTGTCGTTAAAAAAAAAAGTGCATGACACAGGCTTTTCAAAGAAGAAGCCAATTGGCACACTGTATTTTTGGGTGCTCACACGTTATCCGAAAATCGACTAAAGGGGATAAAACTTGTACCTGTTCGAAGCGTGTGCAAAAATTTAGAACCGAACAAACTACTTGCTTCCGATGTTGACTCATTTCCTGCCGCTCGATTTAAAATAAAAGAACGATAAACCGAAATTGCGTGAACCCTTTTTTTTTTTATAAAACTCGTCTACGACGTTTCTGGATAAAATTTCCTGTTGAGGATGCATCTTCTGATCGAGTTCCTATACACCGAAAATAATTGTTTGCTTCATCAGCAGAATAGTATCTACGAAATCTGTGTCAGAAACGTTAGTTTTTCGTCTGCCAAGTTCCGAGAATTGGATTTTCGGGAGGAACAGAAACCCTTCACATGCAAAGGCGTCCCCAACATCTGCTTAGCTTAATTCCTAAGCAGGAAACACAACCAGGTGCTTAGAAGGCCACACAAATAATACGGAATGCCAGAAAGAAAAAAAAGAACACAAACTAGCCGGAATAAGTTTCTTATTTTTTGTATGTTTGTGCTGCTTCCGTATTTGAATGTAGGGATTCCCAACAGGAACAGTCTTTCTTTTCAATGCTTTGAAATACTGGGCTATCATCTTGTGATCCCAGTGGGTTTTCATGAGCGTGGCACCCTTTTTCAAGTATCTACATGGAATGTCTTGGTCATAAAATTTTTTTTGTAATTTGATTTATTCTGATGATCGTCGTTGTAATAGTTCATAATATCGCATGCTATATGATTTTGCAAAACTAGAAAGACCGGGCTATATTTTAAACCCTTTGGGTTTCATGGGGGTGGTATCCTTTCTTGAATGTCTAGATGGAATTTCTTGGTCTTCGAATATTTTGAAATTTGATTCATTCTGCTGATCGTCGTCATAATTCATAATACTGTACAGTATTGTATTGTCACTAATATTTCTCCAAAGCCCAATGAATTTTAAATGCACCTGCGATAGTTATTATTTATTAGTTAAGCTTTTTATTTATTCTAGCATGAAAAATATGAGCATCAAATTGTCTGCCATTTAACCCGGGTGAGCAAAAAAATTTTGCTCTTAAAACTTGCATCCATAAAAACGTAGACAAAGGATCGAAAACACTGATGGAACTCTAGAGTCTAGACGAACAAATCTTGAATATTATTTTCATTTGCATCATTAATCTTGAATTGTTTAATCAGTTTTTAATTTTTTTTAGGTGATACGCCGGAGAATTAAAAATTGTGAAATGTCTGGGACACCTGTTCCATAACATTTGCCTCTACCAGACATTGAAAGCCTGCATCTGTTTTATTTTATTTTTTAATGGACGACAGCGAATCCGATTCCATTAATTTGACAAAATGTATTCTTTAATTGAACGAGAATGTAAAAAGTCTCACGCTTTTTGAAGAACATTCATGCCATGGACTCGAATTTTTATCCCGGATACATTCCAAATATTTCCTCAAGCTTTTTTTTATTGCAGCATTATTTTAATAAGCTCGGTGCTGTGCAAATTTGGCTTCAGACGGTTTCCCTTCGGAAAAAGGAGGCGAGCGACTCGGCTTCCTTAGAAAGGAATCCGTGCAAATCTCCATCCAAGTGCAAATTTACTCAAAACCAACACAGACCCAGTTGAGCTCATGCAAATATCTGTAAGACCAACGGACCGACGAACCGCCCTTCATGTTGCTTAACATCCGCCAAAGTCGGCTGTACAGTATTGTATTCTGTATAGTTACAAATTATCTCTAATATGAAGCATTTAAAATTGGTTAATTTGCTTCACGCTTCTCAAGGGCGAACGTGATCGGTGCGACATTGAGCAGTTTCACGATCGACGTTCGCTCTTTTTTTTTCTTGAGTTCGTGTGTAAAAATTATCTTCCTTTTTTTATTTGAAGAAAAAGTTTCAACAGACGCGCAGCGGGGGAGAAAAAGCGTGGAGTCATTCCTTGGTCGTTACTAAGGCATTTTCATGCCTCAACAATGAACGCTTTTGTGCTTCACGTTGTTGAGATGGGAGCAGCCATGTTTGTAGTGCTTTTCGTCTTTGCTTAGCACAGAGCCCAGTTTTATCTAAAACCATTTGCGAGAAAATTGGGTATTTTGAGCGCGAGTCAATGAAGTAAAATTCCGAAGAGTTTGGGAAAAGTTATCGAATGCCTCAAAATCCCGTTTTTATAATTTCCTGCGAGAAACTTTAAAAAATGTAGAAAATTTGTGACTGAAACAATTTTGAAACTGAAGAGTTTTTGCATATTTGCTGAATATTCAGGATTATTTTTCTCCTGAAAAACCATTTCGAAACGTACATTCCAGGGAAAGGGGACACAATACCCGACGTTGTGCTGATGAGTCATGAATGTTGTAATTGGAAAATATTGAGGAAGGATATTATTCAAACTCACGTCGCGTGAAAGTTTCGCGAAATTTCTCCCAACTTCCTTCATTAAAGGCATAACTTCCGGTGAAACTAACGATCAACCCTCGTGAAAATGAAGAGTTAGAAGTGGGAAGTTCCCGCGGTCTGCCTGAGCAAATCAGGAAATGTGAGCGCAATTTAAACTCACGATGAAAACCAGAGAACTCTTCTCGTATCATCCCTAAAAATATTATTTCTTCTACTTCTTCTTCTCAATCCAGCATTCCTCATTTTTCGTGCTGACATTTTCCGCAAAAATTTGAAGTACAGTGCTTCATGCGCGTTTGAAATGAAGACTTGCGAGACTTTCGAAGTTTTCTTAAATGCTTTTTCAAGACGTTGCCTTCCTCTAACTACGCTGGATGGTAAATATATTTAATTAGTTATTTAAAATTAATTGTTATACGAGCGCCGAAAAAGTCTTTCAAACGGCATTGGGAAATTCTTATTTCAAAGCATTTATAAACTCATTTGACGAAACATTTTCTAAACCTCCATTTGCCGAAGCGAAGATGGTGCTCTTGCAAAACTCCATGAATTTCTGCAATTTTTGAGTTTAAATTTATTTCAAGATCAAGGTAAAAAGAAATAAGTTAAAAAGGTATTAATTGTGCGTTTTCTAGACTCAAAACTTTATGAATATAGTAACTTCGTGAGTTTAAATTTCCAGGACTACTTCAATTTTATACCTAAAATTCGATTCTGATGCATCAGTGAAATACGCGCAGGTTTTTCATGTATTTCATGTTTGATGAGTGTCTGGAATTTGCAGGTGGTATTTCGATTAGTAATTCAGCAAAGTTCTGTTTCATATACAGTAACTTAAATTTGGGTCAATGAATCGCATTATTTAATTGATGAGTTTTGCTACGCGGGGACTCGCTGTATTCTGACCTCTTAATTTTTTTGTGACATCAAGAAAATGATGTTGATGATCAAATACAGTGGGTACATTTCAGTCACCTTCAGGATCCTCGCCATTTTACTTTTGCAAAGACGTGAATCAAAAGGAAGCCCGCGACTATGAAATTTTATGCTAATGCACCGGAAGTTCCATGACACATCCGGGGGTTGGGAATAACCTGCGGCTTTTTCTCCGGACATTCTCGCCCCAGGACATAATTCAAAACTAGAACAAAAGAAGTTTGAGAGGTCCCATCGGGTCAAGCAAGTTGTACTTTTTCCTTCTCGTTCGAGAAGCATTATGCCAGGCTTTTGTGTCAAGAGTCGGCAGGGTTTTTATGGTACCATAAAAGTCGGGTTTTTGTTGAAGGGGTGCACCGTGCTCAGGGATGATTACACCCCGGGAAGTTGTTTTTCTGTGGTCCTTCTGTACCGTAGAGTTTTTTGGGTTTGTACTTCATTTTTGTGGATGCTGCGTTTGTTTGTTTGGTGTACTAGGAGAAAATGATGGAAGGTATGACTTGTGAAGACGCACTAAAAGTTAAACGATATTTACAGGGAGAAATATGAGCATTAGGCCCAACGAATTTATATCATGTTTATTCGATTTATAGTCAGGTGATGATTAATCACAGTCCGAAGACATGGTCGGTTTCTAAGCAAGCTTTGATTTTAAGCGAGTTACGTGAGTTTCCCGTCAAGTTGAATGCCGTAAATTTATATCCAAATTTGAAATCTCCATGAAAACCGGCCGCATAGTTTAATTCATTTTTTACAGCATCTCAATCGAAGATTTTGCAATTCAATATAGTATAAGAACAAAAGTATTTTGCTTGAATCACAGCACGGTATATCAAAAGGAAGTTTAAATTTGTTCGACTGAAAGTTAAATTTACAGTAGTTTCGATCATTCGAATTCCTGTAGTTCACGAATTTAATAACACATCGGCGAAAAAAAGGATAAGAAATACGGACGACCCTCATTCATTTTCAGAACAATTTTGCGACGTAAAGCAAGTTAAAATAAAGATAAACTCTGTTTGTGAAAGTTTCACTGTGAACTTTTGAGAGAAGTAACACTTTTTATTCAGGTTCACTCTTTCTCAAGTTTCTAGATCCGGTTTCCAGGTATATTCGATTTATCGAGGCTTTCATGACCCTTGATGATTATAGCATTTATTTTATTTATCGTTGTTCGCAATTTGTACTTCTGTACTGAAGCGAAAGTAATTTCTGAAAGACGCGGCTCGTGGACGATTTTTTTACTTCTTTGTCGAGGACATCATTCATTTTTAAAAACGGAAAGAAATCCTTGTTTGGCATTCTGAACACACACGAAAAAAAGCCTGTCTTATTTAGAAAAAAAATCCGAGAGATCTGCTGGGGTTCAAAGACGGATCCACGTATCGTAAGAACAACGGAGACACGAGTCCCCATCCCCCCTTAGCTAGTCAAGATTGCTAATGAAAACCGGATTTTTAAAATTCATCCCTTGCCTGCGGGCTGGTTTAATTGAAATTTTTAGAATGCTTAATCAAGACATTCCTGATTCCGTCTGAAGGAGTGGAGGAATGCCTTCCGTTCCACCAACAAACGACGCTTGTAACCGTCAGCCACGGAGTCCCTTGGGGAAAATGTGTCCGTTCGTGAAATAATTCCTGGACGAGCCTCGAACCCCTCTAAAATGCTTTATTTTCAAAAATTTTTAAAGCATGGGGGAAAATTAAGGGTTCGCTGATGCTTCAACTGAAATAACCCGGAATGATGAAANGGAAAAGGGCAAAAACTTCACTTCGAATCGAACCCTTGAACAGTGCAGATTGTTGTGAAACTCGCGAAATTCATGAATATTCTGTTGGAGTTCTGTTGAGTGTTGCAATTTCCAAAAAGAATACCTTTTTGTGTTATTTTGTGGGACAAATCTTGAAATACATTCAATCAATTTTAATTAGGGAAACCGAAAGGTTCCCCGGCCTAGTCCCAGGCTGATTCTGTCTTTTATTTTGACAAATTCAAAAGTTTAATTTACAAATTTGATCCACCTGCAAATTTCTAACAAATTTATGTTGAGGTAAGTTTCTCCCCAACACATTAGGCCCAAATGAGGGTTTCCCGAATTTATATCATGTTTATTCGATTTATAGTCAGCTGATGATTAATCACAGTCCGAAGACATAGTCTGTTTCTGAGCAAGCTTTGATTTTAAGCGAGTTACGTGAGTTTCCTGTCAAGTTGAATGCCGTAAATTTATATCCAAATTTGAAGAAAAAAAATCTCCATAAAAACCGGCCGCATGTTTTAATTCATTTACAGCATCTCAATCGAAGATTTTGCAATTCAATATAGTATAAGAACAAAAGTATTTTGCTTGAATCACAGCACGGTATATCAAAAGGAAGTTTAAATTTGTTCGACTGAAAGTTAAATTTTCAGTAGTTTCGATCATTCGAATTCCTGTAGTTCACGAATTTAATAACACATCGGCGAAAAAATGGATAAGAAATACGGACGACCCTCATTCATTTCCAGAACAATTTTGCGATGTAAAGCAAGTTACTAAAAAGATAAACTTTGTTTGTGAAAGTTTCACTGTGAACTTTTGAAAGAAGGAACACTTTTTATTCAGGTTCACTCTTTCTCAAGCTTTTAGATCCGGTTTCCAGTTATATTCGACTTATCGAAGCTTTCATGATAATTTTAGCATTGATTTTATTTTTCGTCATATAAAATTTATACTTCTGTACTGGATTTCTGAAAGACGCGGCTCGTAGACTATTTCTTTTATTTCTTTGTCGAGGACATCATACATTTTTAAAAACGAAAAGAAATCCTTGTTTGGCATTCTGAACACACACGAAAAAAAGGCCTGTCTTATTTCGAAGAAAATCCGAGAGATCTGCTGGGGTTCAAAGACGGATCCACGTATCGTAAGAACAACGGAGACACGAGTCCCCATCCCCCCTTAGCTAGTCAAGATTGCTAATGAAAACCGGATTTTTAAAATTCATCAAAAATCCGAGAGATCTGCTGGGGTTCAAAGACGGATCCACGTATCGTAAGAACAACGGAGACACGAGTCCCCATCCCCCCTTAGCTAGTCAAGATTGCTAATGAAAACCGGATTTTTAAAATTCATCCCTTGCCTGCGGGCTGGTTTAATTGAAATTTTTAGAATGCTTAATCAAGACATTCCTGATTCCGTCTGAAGGAGTGGAGGAATGCCTTCCGTTCCACCAACAAACGACGCTTGTAACCGTCAGCCACGGAGTCCCTTGGGGAAAATGTGTCCGTTCGTGAAATAATTCCTGGACGAGCCTCGAACCCCTCTAAAATGCTTTATTTTCAAAAATTTTTAAAGCATGGGGGAAAATTAAGGGTTCGCTGATGCTTCAACTGAAATAACCCGGAATGATGAAATGTGATTATTAAAAAAATGACGAAGCACCATAGGAATTAAACTATCAAAAGACTCTGGATTCTCACATCAGTTAAATGCAAATTTGAGGACCAGGATACATTTTTAGCTTTATATGATCACTCCTCAAAGATTCCATCTAAATAGTTTAATCAATGGAAATTGAATGTAAGCAGGCCTTGTGCTCTGATTTGCGCTCAGTAATTGCCTTGTGCTGTGATTTTTTTATAATTCTCAAAAAAAGTATAAATTCATTATTCATGAATTTGTATTTACCGTGATGTATTTTAATACCTATTTAACAAATTACTTTTATAGACCAGAATGTGTCAAATACACGGGGAATGTGGGCAATGTTTTTTTTAAACTTCGTGACTGCTGAAAAGCTTCAAATAAAACTTCAACCGCTCCGTATATCAAAATTATTTTTCACTTTTTTCGTTGACATTTTCGGCTCGTCTCGTGAGAAAAATTCTTCGAAATTTTTGAATACTTGACTGCTCGATAGTTCAAATAATGTATGTGGTTGACAACTTACGATCAGACAAGTCTGTAAGCCGAATTTCTTGAGCCAAAGTATCGCTGGCTTCTGCATTTTCCATTGGCACAGTTGTCTATTCATTGTTATTCAACAAAGCCCTGCTTCTGCAATTGAGAAAAAAAATTGCATTGCGCAAAAACCGTTGAAGTATAAACTTAATTTTTGAATAAAAATGAAATCAAGAGATCGCGCCACAAATGCGCCAAAGGTTTGTCCCGGACGGACATATTTCTCCCTTGGACACAACATGCGACTTGCGTCCTTAGGGGGAGAATAAAAGCAAAAAAAAAGAGTAATTTTCTTTTGCTTGTGATTAAGGGAAGATCCCTGGAATTATTTCTTTACAAGCGGGAGTGCCTCGGAATTTGCGTGGAGTGTAATTAAAAAGTTGAGCGCGGCATGCGTTTGTCCATTCAAGTCCCCACGGGTGCTAAACCCAGGGCAACGTTTTCCCTTGCAAATTGTGTAACACTTGCGAAAAACCCAGAATTTTAAACATTTGCCTCTATAGGGGTAATCCAAATCATTATCCTTGGTCTCGGAGAGCTTTGGAATTCAATTCACCCAATTTTCTCAATTAAAAGACGCCATCTATTATCGAACACATCTTCATTTTGTTTACGCTTCCGATATAAAAAAATAATTCATTCTGCAAAAGCAACAAGCAAAAAATTTCATAACAATGGTCGAGTATCCGATTATTACGGTACGTTGCTTTAAGTAGATCCATCGAGTACTGAGATGCATTAAACTAAAAGTGTGAGCCCTTTTGTCCACCAATTTCTTGGAAAAAATCGTGCAGAAACTTGTTTTTTTATGACATAAGCTTATTTGGCGGAAGGGGACAGTTTAGCGTGAATCGAAGAATGTTTGGCGCGATTAAAACACATAAATAAACCACGGAATAGAATATAATTCCGAATCTAGGAAATAGCCTACGAATAAAGAGTTGTGAAATTTATGCGTTGCGTGAGTATGAAAAATCTTGTAAGATCTTTAAATGCGAGTCTTTCGAATGCATTGATTGTTCATCGATGAATTATATTTGATGAAAAGTGAGTAGAATTTTCTTCCCACAAGCAAAAGGAAATTCATAATTCAGGAAATGACTTACAAAGGGAGAATCTCAGAATTTATGCCTGCGTGAACATGATATCTCTTGAAATAAAAAAAAATCTACGCTCAGAAAGCTTACGTAACTAACAACTAGCTACTTAATATAAACTACTTCTCACTCATCTTAAAAGAATGGTGTTCGTTTTCCTTCAAGCATTAAATCTTTTATTTAATGAAAGGGAAAAATCTTAGAATTTACGCCTGCGTGAACAGGAAATCTCTTGATTATTTTTTTTAGATGCGAGTCTTTCGAATGTATTGATTGTTGATTGATGAAATACATTTGATGAAGAGTGAAGAGCATTTTCTCCCCACAAACAAGGGGGAAACCAGGAGCAAACAAATGTGCGGTGGGAAACCGCGATAGAGGTTTCACTTGGTATTCAACACAAAACACTTTTATTGATCTCAATCCTGCTGCAGGGCAAGTGGGCCCACTTGTATGTGAGAAGGCCCTTGTACCTTCCCACTTCCGACAGTGGGAAACCGCGATAGAGGTTTCACTTGGTATTCAACACAAAACACTTTTATTGATCTCAATCCTGCTGCAGGGCAAGTGGGCCCACTTGTATGTGAGAAGGCCCTTGTACCTTCCCACTTCCGACGGGAAGGGAACTCATAAAGTAAATGTATTACTGATCAATCCATTAGTCATCTTGAATATAATGCACAGTACCTTGAAAATATGGGTACTGGATTTTCATTCTTCTCGGGGGAATGTTACGAGCCACGCGGGATTATGAAGGAAATTTTAAAATCTTGAAAAGGTTTTTTTTTTTAATTTTCCTGTTCAAAAAAAGGAAGTTGTATATTTTCACGGAAAAGATCCGTCCGTCCCGTTTTCGAAGATTTAGAGGCTGGTGTGGCTTCGACAGATTTTATGGATTAATAAAAAAAAATATCTGTAAAAGTTTCTATTCCAGTATTCTCCCGACCACAAAATGCTGATGGAATGGGAAATCTGATGGAATACTTCGATTATATCTGATCCTGATCGAATACTTCATCATCGGGATTAATTTTCTACCGGGTTCCAAGTCAGTGAATATTTTTTTTATTCCAGCCATAACTAAGTTTTAAAATTAGCTGACACCATTTTTTGTAAATTCTGGAACACAATGAAATCCATGTCCAGTCTCATGTTGGTACCCCGTCACTTATTACAGAACCGATATTTGTTTTTGGCATTGGTGTTAATTGTGTTTACGATTGTAGTCACAGAACAGGATGATTAACCGTACAAACAATTCAAGGATTAAAAAAATTGAAACTTGCGGTAAAAAAAATTCTGACGCATGAATAAGAAGAAAAAATGTTTTTTGATTACGTAAGGCCGCAATTGCTAGAAAATTTTCGTGTGGCTTGTAAAAGTTCTGGAGATATTGCACAGTAATGCAGTCAATATTTCCAAGTAGGTGCTGATCTGCATTCAAAATATTTCAGGGAAGAAATAATTCATGAACGTTAAAACGCGTATAAAATCGAAAGTTTTCAGATTACAACCTGTGAGAGCTATATTCCGAAGTATGTTTTTTTATGTTGGTTAGTTTTACAGAGTAATTCTTTATTTATGATTAAATTTATGCATCGGCCTCGTTTTTCTCTGCGTAATTTCAAAAATTCGTTGCCGCCTATGAAATTATTCTCGCTCACTGAAATCATTGTGCGGCAGGGTCTCAAACACGTGTTATATATCGCTTGCGTGAGAATGTGTGTGCATTTTTCTCTGGAGAATCATCCGAGAGCACAAAAAAAGTGAGCAAATTTTCCTACTCAACCTGATGGAAATGGCATGAAAGGCGAGAGCATAGCTATGGGATTCTGACACAAGATGCTGCCCTGGGTTTCCTCCAACCCTTTTCAACATGTGCTCATCTCTGCAATTAGGATTCAGACCGCGTTCACGCACTCATAATCTTCCCTACCTCTCTCCCTTGCCACCCCTTTTTCGAAACCTGCAATACCCCGGGTTTTCCTCCTCTTCATGCTGCTGCGGCTGCTTCTTCTTCATCTTGTGTTTTTTGTTTTTTTGCTTTCGTGTTCTTGAGCCCACCCAACAACGTGGGCGGTAATTAAAACGCAGTTCCTGGCCCTGGCCGCAACTCGGGGCCCCGTCCGCAGCCGAAACCGCGCAATTCATCCCAGATCACATTCACCGCGTGTCGTTTCTGTTGAAACAACACGTATTTGCTTCCGCGCTGATGGGATGCACTCGCCACTCGGGGCTTTCCCATAAGTTCCTTCAATGCAGTCGAATTTCAAGGGACAGCACGAACAATTCGAGTTGAGAAGGTTTGAAGTTTGGGAAACAAGCATTTTTGCAAATGATTGCATTTGCTTCTTGAATGAGTTGACAGGATGCTGAACTTGGAGGCAATGGTATATTCACCCAATTAGAATTAGGTCCTTAACTTCCTTTTAAAAGACATTAAGTCTCATTTTTTTTGCTTTTCTCGTTCCTGTGTTGAAAAATAATATCCAAAATGCCTCCAGAAAATACGAGCTACAGACGTTATAACGGAGAGCCTTTGATAAAGAAGGTTTTCAATGCATTGCTTCTTGGGAATTCAGAGAGGACTTGAAGAAAAAAATTGAAATTGGGAGGTATTTGACTTGATGAGTTTCGAGCAATTGAGGTTCAACTGTATTTAGTATATACACGTATTAAAAAGCGGAAAAAGATAAAAATTATTGTGAAGTGGGTCTCCATAGAAAATTTGACTTTAAAAAACCCTGGCATCATTGCTAAAAACATTTGAGAAATTTTTTATATTTCTGAATTATAACTATTGTCAGAAATTTTTGCATCGTCCACTTTTGTACAACTTTTCTTTCGAAAAAATCAAGCAATACATCCTTGTGTTCATAATGAAACTAAACCTGGTTTTTTGTGTAAATTGGTAGCTTGATAATTTCGTCGAGGAAGAATGAGTGTTCCCCTCTCGGCCCCAATAAAAACCTTGCCAATTAGAACGCTGGCGACTATAATCTCAAGATTTTTATAATCTGCATATGTATCACTGCGAAGAATGCGGCCTATTGTCGAGAAAATGTTTCAGATTTGCGCAGACAAGAATTTGACACTGGGAAATTGTAGTATTTTATTTGAATTTATAGCGATGAAAAAGCAAAAAATGTTCATTTGACAAACTGTATAGTGTTGAATGATATTCCAAACGAATACTGTATTTTTATTTTTTAAATGGCAGATGAGATTGTGTGAGGAAATTTCGTTGATAAGGGGCATCAAGTCCTGCTTTATACCCATTTTATTTCTGGAATTTTATGTTTTGCCTTTTACATTTCTTTCCACGAATGACGCCGAAAATCAAAGCGTGGCCTATCGAAATCATGTCGCATTTTCCTTTTTCTTTTCCATAATTTTTGTTTCGTTTTTTTCGGCATGTACATTTTTTTCTGAAATGGCTACTTGAAATAAGGGAGCGGCCTATCCCATGTAATATCTTGCGGCCTATTCAAGTATCATCGTGCGGCCTATATTGGTCTTATTGCGACCTTTATTCCTGAAGCCAGCAAAAGACTCTGCATACAGCTGGTAGTACTTGGCAGAATTCCCCACACGGGATGTGGTACAGGGTATATTGGCACATCTTGACGATACTCTGTACTACAAAAATGCTGAAGAGTCTTTTCTTGTTTCAAACAATTTTTCAGAAAGTTTCGAAGGTTCCAATTTTTGTAACGATTCACACAATTCCCAATTTTTAGTCAAGTCCGCAAAGGTTGCCGAATTTTGGACGAGTCCGCAAATTATGAATTTCAACGTTTGCGAAAATTATCCTCAGCTCCTTCAAAGATCAACTGATGATGTTGCGCAAAATTCGGGGGTTTTTATGCAATTTTCTTCCCCCGTTTTGGCGCAAATTTTTGGTTCGAAAAACACCCAGGTGCTGGGATTTTCAAAGTCAACGAACCTGCCAGATGTTGGCAGCTGTCAAGACTTTTAGTGCTGGTTTTCCAAATTTCTCGAACATGTTTTTTCCCGGTGCTGGGTGTTGTTTTATTAGTTTGACAAGGGGGGTTTTAGTGCTGTTTTGTAATTCTTGTACATGGGTTTTCTCCCGGTAACCGGGTGTTTCAGTTTAGTATCTCGTAGCAATTTTGGCAGAAAAATACTGTTCCCAGGAGTGAGTTTTTCAGAGGGAGTCAAAGCAATTTCGGACAGTTTTTCAGTTGAGAGATAAATTGGTTTTTGGAAAGAAGATCTGTTTCTGCTTGTTTTTCGCCAGCAGCTGGCAATAATTTTCGTTTGTCCCTGAGTTTCGAATTTTAGTAGAAGGAGACATCTCCCTATTTTACGAGTGCGCAGATTTTACAAGCGACTCGAATTGCCTCGGTTCTGGGGACTATTTTTTCTTTCTGTTCTGTTCCGATTAAAGCGGGTATGCCCAGTGGCATTGTGTTGACAAAATTGAGCTTATTTCTGACGAAACATGGTCAACTCGCTATGTCTCGCTAATCATTCAAAATATTCGTAGGATTGCTGAACATTACGAGGGGTACTGATGGCGAATAAAATGAAGATCATCATCAAAAAATTAAGAAATGGGAAGGGAATTGAATAATTTTAAGGAAACGGGCATTCGGAACGTGCTCTGAAAAATTTTCCGGATTATTTTCCATGATTAGTCTTAACTTGGACAGAAAACTGGTCAACTCGCAATCTTTCGCTAATCATTCAAAATATTCTCAGGATTCCACAACATTACAAGGGGTACTGATGGCGATTTAATGTACATATGATGCAGCATCGGTTGCTATTCTTTCGAAAAATGTTATAAACGTCTCGAACTGAAATACGTTTTCGCTCTTCAGACGAAACATGTCGAAGCTAATACAGTATATATCTTACTGAGGGCTAAATATGCCAAGAAAGAAGGCTTTCAACATCTCTCATCATCGCGTAAAAACAATTACTCGCTGAATTCAATCGATAAATTCCGATGAAAATAATACGGCCTTATTAAAAAATAAAATACTCGGAGACCAACTCGAAAATGAAAGAAGCGAGTTCATCGCTCCAGGCTGAGAACAGTAATTCTCTTGTGTATTCACGTCAGACAGAGAGATTCGATATCGATCTTCCGGGGTCGAACTCCCAGTTATCTTCCCCAAAAATTACCGACAAAAAAAAGAACATCGCGTCACAAGGGATGCATATCTGAGAAACTTTCCAGAAATTCACCGTATCACAGAAATTCAATTTTATAAGCATCGAAATATCCGAAACGTAGCGAATGGTGTCAGAAGAGAAACAATCCATAAAAAAGCTTGAAGGTCTTTCGAAACGAAGTGTCGCACAAACAAGAATATGCAAAGAAGGAAAGCACTCAGACGAAATTAAACGAGGAGAAAAACACTCATGGAAAAGCACTCATACCCAACTCTTACACTTGATACTTATTTTTAACCTTTTTCATCACGTACTGCGTGTTAGTAGAAGTAGAATACAGAGTAGCGCACTTTTTTCACATTAGGATTGCATCTTAACCCGTATGATAAAATCGTTTTTTTCTTCTTTCTTTTAAGTAACATTGAACGTGCTTTTTGGAGCTCTTGATTAGTGGTTCTTAATTAATCACTACATACAAGGCACATTTCTAATTTTAAAGGTTCTTTTTGTCAATACGCTGTACTTCCAAAGCATTAAATTAATCAGAACCATAAGGTATCGTAGCTCTGCGTTCGCAAGCTCTTCTGTAGTCGTCGCGAAATTATCATTGAAACACCGCAGAGGAAAATGCGATTTTTTTCCGCCAAAAGAGGATTAAAGCGGGTATGCCCAGTGTGGCGGGAGAAGAGGTGAAATGCGGCTGAGACGAGACAAAATCTGCAGCCCTCTTAATGGGGCCTGGGAATGAAAGGCCCTTTTTTTGGCGGCGGGGTCAAACGGGGATCACCACTGGGTACTCAATTTTTTCACCTTCTGTTCCCTTTCAGGATTTTTGGGTTTCCTGTTGCCCCGGTTTTTTGGGGCGCCAATTTTTCTTGCTCTCGTCTTTTTCGGCACATCCCAAGATGTGCCGATTAAATTTCAAGTCAACGGACCCCTCCTTTTCTCGCGGCGGCGCCCTTTGCCGCCAAACAAATTTCGCACAGAGTTAAAAGGATGCTGAAATTGGAGGCAATGGTTTATTCACCCAATATTGTTCCTTCACTTCCTTTCAAAACAGATCAAGTTTCATTTTTATTGCTTTTCTCGTTCCTGCGTTGAAAAATAATATCCAAAAGGCCTCCAGAAAATACGAGTTATAGAGGTTATAACGGAGAGCCTTTGATAAAGAAGGTTTTCAATCCATTGCTTCTTGGGAATTCAGAGAGGGACTTGAAAAAAAAATTGAAATTGGGAGGTATTTGACTTGATGAGTTTCGAGCAATTGAGGTTCAACTGTATTTAGTATATACACATAATATAAAGCGGAAAAAGATAAAAATTATTGTGAAGTGGGTCTCCAATGAAAATTTGACTTTAAAAAACCCTGGCATCATTGCTAAAAACATTTGAGAAATTTTTCTATTTCGGAATTATGACTATTGTTAGAAATTTTTGCATCGTCCACTTTTGTACACCTTTTCTTTCGAAAAAATCAAGCAATACATTCTTGTGTTCATAATGAAACTAAACCTGGTTTTTTGTGTAAATTGGTAGCTTGATAATTTCGTCGAGGAAGAATGAGTGCCCCCCTCTCGGCCCCAATAAAAACCTTGCCAATTAGAACGCTGGCGACTATAATCAAGATTTTTATAATCTGCATGTGTATCACTGCGAAGAATGCGGCCTATTTTCGAGAAAATGTTTCAGATTTGCGCAGACAAGAATTTGACACTGGGAAAATGTAGTATTTTATTTGAATTTATAGCAATGAAAAAGCAAAAATTGTTCATTTGACAATCTGTATAGTGTTGAATGATATTCCAAACGAATACTATATTTTTATTTTTTTAATGGCAGATGAGATTGTGTGAGGAAATTTCGTTGATAAGGTGCATCAAGTCCTGCTTTATACCCCATTTTCTTTCTGGAATTTTATGCTTTGCCTTTTACATTTCTTTCCACGAATGACGCCAAAAATCAAAGCGTGGCCTATCGAAATCATGTCACATTTTCCTTTTTCTTTTCCATAATTTTTGTTTCGTTTTTTTCGGCATGTACATTTTTTTCTGAAATGGCTATTTGAAATAAGGGAGCGGCCTATCCCATGTAATATCTTGCGGCCTATTCAAGTATCATCGTGCGGCCTATATTGGTCTTATTGCGACCTCTAGTCCTGAAGCCAGCTTTCTGAGACGTATGTCGACCATCATGAACCGTCTTAAGGGGTGTGCCCTACACCATGTCCCATATAACCGTGTAGAACTGCTATGAGACATGATGTTTTTACGACTTCTCAGAAAAGAACAAAGTTAAATTGCAACTTTCGTGAAAAAGGCAAGCTTAAAAGCTTTTTGAATGCCCTGTGATACAAGACCCAATGGCAATCTATAGAAGGAACAACAAATAGCCCGTAGAGTGGTTTTCGAACCGAGTGTGGATGCTTTTCACATGCGGTCAACCGCAGCAGTAATGCGAGAGATACGCTATTCGAACCTTTTTGAGGTTCCCCTTTTTCTTGTTGTTGCTAAAGCTGAACCTGCAACAAGCACCGAACCTGGAATTATTTTTTATTTATTTTCAATTTGAAAAAAATTCTTTAGGCTGTATAGTTTTACGAAACACAACTGCAATTATTTTAAAGGTTGCGAGAGAGAGAGAGAGGAGTTGGTTACGTGAATTCCATGCATGTTTTTTGAATAATGTTCGAATAAGGACTGGGAGATTGCAGTACAGTACAGTACAGTACAGTATATGCATTTTTTAAAGCGTTTTGTGAGGTATGTCTTATATGGTGAACAAAGCTCCAAAAATATTCCCTATAATCGTCGATTTCCGGCTCTGACAATATTTCTTGAGGACTTCAATATAATCGCCAAAAAATGATATAATATTCTAAATGTATTTATTATTCACGAGAACCGGGATGAATTCGTATTAATTTCAAGTTTTTCACGAAAAAGCAGTTTTTTCAATCCCGTCTTTCTTTTTTTCCTGATTTACTTATCGAAATTCAGCAAGCGTCAAGATTTTATAAAACGACTTTTCAAATTAGCTTGAGACATTTTTAGCACACAATTGGAAAGAATCGCTTACATTTTTGGACTCCTTTGAAAAAATCTGAAAGGTCATGTCCTGTTATGTATATAGTACTGCATCTGAAATCGGAAAAAAATTGAAGGCAAGGTATTCAATTGATGGGTAAGACAAAATGTAAGACTTATACTGACGAGAAAGCTTGAACTTGGTTCCCTGATGTTTTCTTGAATTAAAACTTCTCTCGAATGTAAATGTGGGACTTAAATTCAGTTCAAAACGAATTTTAAAAGTCAAATGATTTTTTATGAAGTTATGAGGGTTTTTTGTAAATTCATTTTATTTTTGCAGATTTTCGATTGTAAGACTTTCAATGCCCCATTTCCAGTGTGTTGTATACAACGTTTGCTGGCTATTGAAGTGCTGTATTCCACGTGTTGAAAAAATTGAAATAGGTTTGCAATTCAAAAAAATGTATTTGTCGCGAATATTTCAACGGGTATATTAAATTTGATATGCTAGCTTTAGAGAACCCAAATTCCCCGACAAATTTAGTCTTTCATTTAGTATCTGTGTAGGAATCTTGGAAGACCTTGGTTCCCACAGATGGTCAGCAGCCTCCAGGGCTGTAATTTATTACAGATGTCCTTCCACAGCCCTCAAGGCTGTATTTTGTTACCAATTTCCGTTCGCCGTTTTTTGTCCTTGGAGGACTGTTTTCCTGTTTTCCAAGTTCACATTATTTGACACAGTCCAAATCAAACACTCGAGCGTGAATGTTCTCCGAGATTTTGCAAGATTTTCTGTGTTGCTGATATATACCAACTTTAAAATAGGGTGTTTTGCACCCTGGTCGTAGCCCGACCAAACTCTTGTGTTTTATTTCAAAATCTCTTTGCAAAATTTCAAGTTTTTAACCTAACCTTTTTCTTGTCGGGATTTATTCCCAACAGTATTTGTAAATCAACGTGAGCAGTGTTACAAAATTGTTGAACCATTCGTTATACTGTATAAGTTTGTCCATCTGCATAATATGGAAAACAAGTTGAGCTGGAAATTCCATTACGTTTTTAATTCGAACCTCTCTACAAGTAGAATACCTCCAAATTTTAATTTTTTTTTCGAGTTCCCCTCTAAATTTCTCTTAGAAATAATGCATTTGAAACCTCTCTTAACTCAAGCGCTTTCTTTTTCAAACCTCCGCAACTCGAATTTTCTGGAGTTCTTTTTGCTATTATTTTATTGGCACCGGAAAGAGAAAATAAATAAAAATGTAATGATGTGTTTTGAAAGGAAGCGAAAGACTAATTGGGTAAATGAATATTTGCCTCCAAGTTCAGCATCCTGTCAACTCATTTCAGAAGCAACCTATGTCCCAGAATATTACCAATTAGAATGTTTGTAATTCTTTTATATTTCCCTCAACACAAATGTTTTATTCCTAACTTGAAAGCTTCGTAACTCGAATTCTGTTGCTGGTCCCTCGAAGTTCGACTTGAAGAAGTTTGTAAATGACTCTGACTCACTTCGGATTTACAGTACAGTACGTGCACGCAATGTTCCTTATTGTGGCATAATACAAAAAGAAAATTGCTTCTTGCTCATGTTCTTCTGCTGTTTGGAGCCGACCTTTTGCGCCCGAACCGTTTAAAAGATCTGTTGATCGGACCTTGTTCTGGGCGTCAGAAAACGAGCCAGGTTCATCCTGTGGTCATCGTCGGGGCCGTTTTTTTTCTTCTTCTTTTCTGTGGAGTCCGTTAACTGACCACAACCTCAGGCTTGATAACCTCCACAGGTTAAGGGATATTTTAAAAATAAAATGAGCTGCGTTTATTCCCCCCTCCTTATGTATAGCCGCATAATAATCACGCCAGTTGGGCACGAACGCCGTTAAATGGCTCTGATGGGGCCGGGTGCGTTACTGTGTAGGCCTCAGGGGTCGGGTCCTGAATGGCAAGCCCCGGGTTGGCCTGAGTCTGGGTTGGATTATGCGAGAATAATATATTGAAGAATTTTTTGTTCAAGTCTCAGTTACTTTTGCATTCGAAAGAAACTGCGTTATATGTAGTCTCCAAACTTGGCTTTACAAGGTTTGTCGTGGATGTAGCCGATTTTTTTCATTTGCACATAGCGCGTAATCTTTCGAAAATCATAACTTTCTAAATAGGTGTCGCTCGAACTTTTGTCTGGTCTGCATTATGATATACTGTAGTACCGTATACTGTACTGCATGTTACGTAAGGGTGAAGTAGGATTATTCGGCGTTGATTGAGGAAAATTCAGTGTTGGGTTGCGGTTCTCAGGAGAGCGGTTCACACGACATCTAGCTGAAATTCCAGGAAGCGAGGCGCAGTAGGGTTAGTGAGAAATGGACTGTGAATTTTCCGGACTATCGAAGAAAACTGGAAGATTATTTTACTAGCCCTCTCTTAATTTTGCGATTCGACTAAAATTTTCTTACCATGCTTGTATACTGTATATTTATATCTCCAAACTTTGTTTCATTGACTCAGTTTTGCCATTGATTCCTCGTGGGCATAAAGGGCATTGACTTGTCCATACTTGCGACATTTCCGAATTCGTGATTTTATTTGCACTTTTATGATATGTGTCGCTCTAATTCTGAAACATTTTATTTGGTATAACCCTGTGTTGGCTACGTTAGATTACCTTAGATTCGTACGGCTTAAAATGATGGGCTAGTTTATATTGGTTACGTGAGGGTCGTGTTGTCAATAGGCGGTGACGCAAGCGACATCTGCCAGAAATCACTAGAATCAAGTCTGATAACATTTAGAGTATAACATAATTAATCCTGAATAATATGAAAGAAGTGGACCGACCCTCGTTGATTTAAAGTGCTGTACACTTGCTCCTCAATAACTCAAACCTCCCTAATTCAAATATTCTACTTCCCTATTATATTTTGAATTTTTTCAAGTCCATCTCTGAATTCTCTTAAAAACGAACATTCAAAGCCTCCCCAACTCAAAGGCTTTATCCATATTGCTCGCATTTTCTTGGAGCGTTTTGAATATTATTTTTTGACATGGGAAAGAGAAAAGACAATACAATGAAACAATTTTGTGTGTGAAAGGAAGTGACATACTAATTGGCCAAATGAACCCATGCCTCCAAGTTCAGCATCTTGTTGACTCATGCACGAAGCAATTTAAGCCCAAGAATATCATCAATTACAACTTCTTGTAAAACTCCTTTCTTTTCCTTCAACAAAAAATGATTGTTTCTCCAACTATTTTTTGGTCCCTTGAAATTTGACTGAAATATGTTCAACCGTAATTGATCCATCGGCTTTTACTTCGGATATGGGCAGATCAAAGTTGTTTTCACAATCGTGTTTAAACTGGTGATACGCCAACTGTATTTTTTCGATTTTTGCATACACAGTACAGTACTGTAAGGTAAAATCTGGTTACCGAAAAGTCACCGGGCGAAGTAAAATAACATCGTTGTAAAATAATTCTTAGCAAGTACCAACTGAAACATTGTGGGTATGGATATACCTAAAATACAACTAGAATGCCTAAAATATACCTGTTATTATACCTAAAATATTCCTGTTATTATACCTAAAATATACCTATTATTATGCCTAAAATATACCTTTAGTATACCTAAAATATACCTTTATTATACCTAAAATACAACTAAAATACCTAAAATATACCTAATATTATACCTAAAATATGCCTATTATTATACCTAAAATATACCTATTATTATACATGTACCTAAATATACCTATTATTATACCTAAAATATACCTATTATTATGCCTAAAATATACCGATTATTATACCTGAAATATACCTATTATTATACCCAAAATATACCTATTATTATACCTAAAATATACCTATTAATGTACCTAAAATATACCTGTTATTATACCTAAAATGTACCTATTATTATACCTAAAATAAACTTCATTTTAAGCAATTATTTTTTGTAACGAGATTCGTTGTAACGAAATTCTACTGTATTTCATATCACATATTAGTCTGACAGGTTCCTAAGCGAGGTACGACACTATGCTGTTTGAGTTACCTATAGCTGCTGTCTCTGATACAAAACCGAAATTTAACCCCATTTTCAACCCTCTGTTTTGTACCTCTTTCGAGAAATACTGCATGGCAGTGATTTGCATATTACCCTCTAGACCCACTAATAGTTCTAAATTTGGATTGAGGGCAGCAGAAGAGTTCACGTGAAATACAAAAATGTCTCGCAATTTAGAATTTACAAGATATTTCTTCATTCAACTCTCTAATTACTGTGGAATATTGTTGCTGAAAACAATTAACGTCTCATTACTGTATGTATAATTAATTCTGAATTAAATTATTCATCGTACATCGTATTTTCTGTCGACGTGAGCGTCTTTAATTTGTTTCCAGAATTAAATTTAAACTGCTCAGATGCAAACTGCTCTTTAATAAAAAAAAATAGTCATTTTGGAAATGGGAACTGAAACAAATTTGTTTTAATGAGCTTTTTGTCGATTGAGAGTTTTGAGACTCGGAAACATTTCGGCTAATAAGCAGGGATCTAAACACCATTGGAAATAATTGTATACGAAGAGACTTGTCTTAATTATAGCTGTAGATGCTTGAATAAAAATTTTGCAGAGGAAGAAAAGAGAAAAAAAATTGTTTTTTTCATTAAAACTGACAACTCATGTTGTTACTATAATACTTCGGAAATTATAAAAGTATTTGTTCGCCGTGCTCAGGAAAAATGTTGATTAGACCTCTTGAATAAGACTCAAATGGTTAGAAAATTCATTATTTTATGAGACCGAAGGATTGGGAATCAATGTTTTCAACGAATATGATTCAAAATTCAATGTTTCAGGAAGAAACGCCAAGTCTGCAGTTTTTTTCTCACTAAGTCAATCTAATTATATCTAACTCAGTCTAATTATCTTCCGATGCTTTAGGTCTACTTCGTCGTTATTGGTTCTTCAAAGTTTTTCACTAATTTAATAACAGTTTTACTTTCAACATAAAATGACTCAACATCCACGAAAACTATGGAGGGGAAAAAAGCTTTAATGATGCTCACCTGAAGAATTTCCCGCCGGGATCCGAAAGTTTTGATCGTAAAATTTACGCGGGAGCCATGGGATTAAAAAGCATAAACCTGCGACAGTCGGTTGGTTATAACATCAAACAAGACCGTTCCTGATCAATCATGTCACGAAACCGAGAATATTCCATGAATCAATTCGTCTTCAACACGAAGAATCTCGTTTCGTTCAGCAACTGCCTCCGAAATAAAAACCCGGGAACCATCTGCGGAATGCCGCACTTGACCTATGACTTTGCGACGAGGGAAGATGCGGAGGAACAATTGTAAAGTTTTTTTTTGTGCGTTTCCTCTTTTTATTTCAACGTTCCCTTGGGGGAACAAATGCTTCCTTTTCGAGCACTTTAGGACGAACTACATATATTTTTATTTTATTTTGAGAGTTCTGTATTACTTGATGATAAAAAATCAAGAAATACTAAAATAAATCCATACGCGAAATCGACGCCGGGAAAATGTTTTCGAAACCTGGCTGAAAAATAACAACTACTAACTGCGTAATGACGTGTTCAGAGGATTATCGTGCTTTTGATTGATTTTGAACACCTTGGTCTTCGTGAATAACTAGTCAATAGAAAAATATACCAAATTCAGAAAACAATTTGAAAGTTTTGGGCGATAGTTTTGAAAAAAAAATATCCTCGGGGTAAAGCTTATTATAATTCCTTCAAAATGATGTCGATTTTTTTGTCTACTGTATTTAGTTGCATCGGTCATCACTTGCCTTGGAAAGAAAAATAAACCCAAAAAAAGTTGAATTGCTCACGTTTTTGAGGGATGTAAAGTTAAAAAAAAATTGTGCTTATTTCACGCGTCTTCGATGTTATTCAGGTAACAGATTTCCACAGTTTCGAGCGATACGTCGAATTTTTTCTCTCAAATTTCAAGAAATCTCTTTAATAATCCGTTTGCAATGCGTATTTTCCAATTGTGCAAATGCACTAGCTAAGAAATCTTCTGAATGAAAGTTAGCGGAAGTCTTGAAAATCTCATGCGCAGCTGTCAGCAACTTTTTTTTTTACGAATGTGGTGTATTTTATAGATAATTACGCGGAAATGTCTATATTATATCGCAGGCATTGTCGATTCAATTGAAGGAACTTTACCAAGACCCCCATGGATATAGGAAATAAAATAGAAAACTGCTCAGACTGACTTCGGGTTGGCATGTTCTCCTGCCAAACGCTTTGCTCTCGCGTCATGTAGCTCGTTTTTCATGGTTGAGGACTTGCTTCTCCTTTTCCGATCTTTTCTATTTTTGTTGGTATTTTCGTTGTTTTTTCTTTTCTTTTTTGCTTCTGTTTTTTCTGTGCTTGATGAGGGAATTCACCTTCGGAAGCAATTCAACTACCGGAATTTTCTGGCAACCGTCGACGGAATGGTTGTAACACATTCACGACCCTGTCTGCGCATGTCTGCTGTTGAAGCTGCTTTTAATATTGCTTTGGCTTCGGATTCAATCCGGAAGTTTCTGAAATTTTGTTCGGTTTTAAATTCAGAAGATTCTGGCCACTGAGAACTGAAATTTTGCGTAAATAAATATGTGTATTACCGGGCATTATCGCCCGAAAGCGTTAAATTCAATAATCGCCAGATAATATATTCTCAAGTGCTCTTTTTATTTCTTTTCTGCAAATTGAAACTTGATTTCCNGTTAAAATTGATTTGTGTTCTATCCTCATCTTTATGCTGACGTGCTCTCAATCATCATCAAAATAAAAAATAAAAACCCAAGCCAACGCTTGAACCTTTCCTAACCTAACCTAACAAATATGTCTTGCTCATTTACACCTTCAAGATTTTCGAATGTCGCCCACCTTCAGATGTAATTACCTTAATGCTCAGTTTGAATTT
Source organism: Notodromas monacha (assembly GCA_905338405.1). Classification (NCBI taxonomy): domain Eukaryota; kingdom Metazoa; phylum Arthropoda; class Ostracoda; order Podocopida; family Cyprididae; genus Notodromas; species Notodromas monacha. Next base: position 56,254 of record CAJPEX010000733.1, read on the forward strand.
TATTCTATTATTGCCATTAATTATCGTAGGTTCTGGCTTCCCGATGCTCCAACGGAAGTGAGAATCAAAATCTGCGTGACTAAATCGATAATTTTGACTGGGTTGTAATATGATGTGTGGGAATAACCTGGAATTCTCTCACCCTGCTAAAAACGAAAATAATCTTGGTCTTCCAGGTGATATTTATTTAATTTTTACTAAATATTACTAGGATTTCATGAATTTAGAACTTGTACCATTGTCGCTTCATTCCTAATCTTGGTGCTGATCTAAAATTTTGAAATGATTCAAAATGCATAATTCAACTTTCCTACACGTCTTGGTCTCTCAGAATTTTATTTTGATGAATCAGCTTCAGCTTTTTTTTTACTTTAAAAGTTCGTCACAAGTAATTTATTTCGTGAATGTAACCTACCTAATTTCAAAGGGTTTCCAGTGATAACTGATTCTGACTTTCATCCTTATAGGGAATAAGTACTGTACTGTTGTACACTAGAGTACTTCATTTTGTTTTCGCAAAGCTTCTGTCGAATCGGCTGACTGAGTTATTCAAAAACTGCACGTAACAACTTAAATAACGTACCAGTACTTGAATTTTCCCAAGCATTTCTACTTCATGAAGTATCACTTTATCTCGATTTTTTGAACTTCCGGAATGTGTCACTTTATTCAATCATGAACCTTGTTTAGAGTTCTGCAAAAATCTTAATATATTCGGGAGGCGCCAATTTTATGACATTGAAGTGAACTCATGCATAGACTTGAAGTCGTGTGGGTTTAGTAGAAAAGATCCTGACTTTTTATATAATTACTGTGCTACAATTTGAACCTCGAGAACTTGAACCTCACTAAGTCAAATACCTATTTATGTCAAATTTTTTTCAGGCCCTGTCTGGATTTCCTTAGAAACGATGCATTAAAAACGTCCTCAACTCAAACGCTGTTCCCTTTAGCCTCCATAAAGTCAAATTTTCTGGAGGCCTTTTGGATATTATTTCATTGACACAGGAAAGAGAAAAGCAATAATAATAAGTAATGTAACTTGATATTTTTTTTAAGGAAGTACGTGGAAGAATAATTGGTCAAATAAACCCTGGCCTTCAGTTTAATTGTAAAGCCAACCAATTTAAAAAGCAATTTAAGGCCTATATCACAAATTACAATTTATTGTTCCGCAATTCTTCTTCCTCTGCTCCCTCCCCAACACAATAAGTACCTGCTTCCCCAACACGAAAATTCATTATTTCGATTTTTTGCTTGTTCCCTTGAAGTTCGACTGATGGAAGGTTTGAATTTAATGTAGACAATGGTGGAACCCCTACGAAACTTTCGTATTGCTCCCCGCCATGCGTGTGCAACCCGGGCTTTTGTTCCCTCATGGTTCGCCATCCCGGTGGCTAATGAGTGGCGGTAATTTGAGGCAAATTAACGCCCAGGGGTCGTGGGATAGTTTTGGCTTCGGACGTGTGCCGAATATTCACGTCACGGATTCACATTTGCGGCTACGCATGCAACTCAGGGACTCAACAATCATCAAACAATACTGCCTGCAACATCCAGGAATAATTCAGTATTTACCTAGTTCCCTATTCGGGCGAGCAAATCACCCACACAGCAGCCAAGTTGGTACCTGCTAAGTATGGGAGACCTTTTGGGTCGTGTGTATATGAGGTTGAATTCTCCACACGCATTCCCCTCATCTCGTCGGAAAATACCATTCATTTGAATCAATCATTAGGGATCAATTCGTGTTTCGCGGCTGCGTTCATCAACTAGAAAAAAAATCGAACCTCTCAGATAAAAAAAAAAAAGAGTGATCTGCCTCATTAAAATTTCATACGCTGATTCTGATTTCCATTCTTGGTGAAGTAAACTAAAATACAGTACTTCATTTTGCTTTCGAAAAGCTTCTGAGTCGAACATAACATTCGTTTGAATCAATCATTAGTGATCAATCCATGTTTCGAGACTTTCTTGATCAACTGGAAAATATTGAACCTTTCAGACCTAAATTAAAAGAAAGGTATTTCTATGCGTGATCTACCTCGGTGTAATTTCATAAGCTGATTCTTATTTCCATTCTTAGTGAAGTAAACTAGAATACTGCACAGTACTTCACTTTGTTTTCGGAAAGCTTAAGTCGAACATAACATTCGTTTGAATCAATCATTGTGGATTAATTCGTGTTTCGAGGCTGTGTTCATCAACTGGAAAATATTGAATCATTTGGATTTAGAGCGAGGCATTTTTATGCGTGATTTGTTTCATTAGAATATAAAAGGTGATATAATGATGCTGATTCTCATTTCCATTCTCAATAATGTCAACTAGAATACAGTAATTTACAGTATTTAAATTTGTTTTTTCGAAGTTTCTGTCGAATGTATTCATTCGAAAAATAACATTAATTTGCATCTATAGTTGGTACAGTAATCAATTCGTGTTACGTGGCTTTTTTATCAACTGGAAAAAAATCGAACCTTTAAAATTGAAAGAAAGGTATTTTCTTGACTGACCTGTCTCATTTTCCGTCCTTTTTCACAAATAATGAAGCCAGCTTTGCCTTTTTTGTTTAAAACCGGACGAGGGTTATGTCATTCATAAATTAAAACTGAAACGGACTTTAAGGATAACCATGGGAAATTTTTGTTCATTTTTTTTTAAATAAGAACATTAAGTTTCAGAATTTTGCAGACGGTGACTGCTGCATATATTGATGACGGAAGGATTTGAGTGAAAGATTAAGGAGAAAGAGAATAATGAAATTTTTAAATTTAAAGGACGTTGTCCCAGGAAATTTCGAATTGGGCGAACCATAAAATTTTTATTTATGCACTGCTTCTTCCGCTAATATTTAAAGAAGTGTCTTTAATATGTATTAAATGATATGCGTACTGTACTAAATTCTTAGATACGTGTGCTTTTAGGCGTCATTGAGGCAAGTAATGATGCTTTTTTTTCAGCACCGCATCATGCGCAAGAAAGTTTCATTTTATTTTAATTTTGATCATTGGGCTCATTTCATGGAAATGCTTCATGCTAAAATAATAAAGTCTCGAATCGAATCGTAAAGTTGAATTGGAAAATTATTCCGAGAGGAGGATGTCCAGGTCATGAAATTCATGGTGATCGAGCCCCGATTTTTATGTTTTTCGTAACGGTGTTCGAATGGTTTTCATTGTCGTTGAATTCAAAAAAATGTGTATCACTACATTTATTTTCGAGAAGCGCCCTGGAATCGCGAGGAAAATGAAAATTTAACGAAATTTTTGTTTCAATGTCTTCGAAATTACATTTTAGAAACAGAGCTGAAGTGTCTATTTTCATATTGGAGAATCGTTTTGAACATAGAAACTCTTTCGGGATGATGACGATGCAGTAATGCAGTGTTCATTTGCTCCATCAGTCTAAAAATCTCCGTGAAAAATACCGCAATTATATATCCATAAACTCAATAGAAGCATATGTTGAAGCCCTTCTCCGATTTAAAGGCATTATTTCTTATTGTAGGACTACGATTTGATTTTTCGTAAATTTCGATTTTTAAGCACAAAGAAGGTCAAATATGAGGCAGGGAAAAATTGTTTGTGGTCTTTTGTAAGGAGGACAAACACAATATTTCCTGTGGCAAGCCGACGTATTTTTCCTTCTCATAATCCCGGGCCGGATAGTTCACCACTATATACATGATGACGTGCCAGTTGAATGATGGTCTTTTTCGACGCAAAGAACTGAATATTTATGCCAATAACACCACACATGGAGGGGGGAATGCACCTAATATTGTTTTCATCATCAAGAAACTTGGGTCAGTACTTGACGAAGCATATAGTCGAGAACAAGAATGAAGGAAGATACGTGTATACACCTTGTCCACGTTTCCCCGTCAGCGATGATTACATGGTTTGAGCGACAGTGGAAATGAATGCAAAATTATGACCAGGGCTAAAACGGAATGAATGAAGCGGAGAATGCTTGGACTGCGGGGTATACTGAATATACGGGAACGGAAATGAAGTCTGGCATGAAACATCCCAGGTCAGCGACACACGCCTCTGCTAAAACGTATCTTTGCATCACTCTGCGGGTGTTGGAGGTCCCGAGAACTTCAACACCCTACATGCATCATTTATTTCGAGAAAAAAACGCATTATACTTGCAGTTGGTCTCTTCATAAGAAAATGACCTGGGTAACAAAAAAGCTGCATGAGAGAAGTTTCAGAATTTTTAAGACGACTTTTTTTTATAATAAATTTTATGTATTTGACGAAAGTTTCTCGTGATGAAAGTTAACCTGTTCGCGCTTTTGATATTGAGAAATATTGTGTGTTTTTCATTTAAAAAAAACCTCATATTGCACAGGATTGAGGGATTCGTTTTTGTTGTTGTTGCAAATCTTAGCTCCTTTCAAATAGCCCACGGAAAGTTGTTGGCTCATTTTATGATTAAATTCAAAGATGGTCTCAAACATATTTGAGATCCCTTTATTTTTCTTTCTTTTTTCTGGAATTCAATGAAGAGACCCTTTCTGAAATCTTTAAGGATCAAGATAAACTGTTGGCTTTATACGATTTCTCATCAAAGATTCTCTGTAAGGAATGAATGGGTGTATGCATGCATGCCAGATGTCAAGTTGTATTTCATGTTGTATTGTATTTTCTTTTATTTTTGTTATTAATTTCTGCTTTCCTGCTATGAAGTGATTAAAATGTCATTGAGAGCATTTGGGTTGGGTGGGAAGGGGGTTTGTTTGTGGAAATCTTGATTGAACCTTGTGAACGCTGAAACGCAGCAAATAAAGTGTTCTGTTCATTCATTCATTCATTCTTTTTTCTAACCTGGAGACTGGTCATCTTTGCAGCTATTCTTATGTTCAGCAAAAATTTTACTCCAGAGAATTTATCCAAGTCTTATTTGTAAGAATCTTTTTCTTCATTTCCAGCAGTTGACATGTATACACAAGCATTCAACTCTATGCTCTGAACACAATTGCTCAGTGAATACATGTTCTTTAGCATTTTATCTTCACAGGCAGGCAGAATGAGACATTAATTTTGATCATTTTAACCAGAGTAGTGATTTGGTGCCTGATGGTTGGCATAGGTGGATGTATGCAGCATATGTGTAGGATGTCCAGTTTTATTTTATTTTGTGGAGTGTGTTCTCTTCTGTTTTTGTCATTGGTTTGTGCTTTGTTTCATGATATGAAGTGATTGAATGTCTTGGGGGGAGTTGAGTTGGGTGGGGAGGGGGTTTGGCTGAGGGAGTTTTGGTTGTGCCTTGTGAACGCTGAAAAGCTGCAAATAAAGTTTTCTGTTCATTCATTCATGGTTGGCATCCTTGCATTGTCCAGTTTTATATTTTTGGAAATAATTAGGAATCAGTAGAATATGAACACACTCTATAAAAGCAGAGAAATTTATGGCTGATAATCGAACAAGAAATTTGATGATGCGGATCAAGTAACTTAGAAGATGTGAACAGCATTCGAAGCATACCATTTCATATTGAATAAATTGTAAGTTCATTATAAATGCTCCAGTTTTTCTGGAAGCTCGCCAATTCGGATTATTAGGCACGTTAAAAATTCAGTAGCATGAGGCGATATATACTAAATAGAGACAAAAACTTGTTAAAACCTAAAACAAAATCGTAAAATGGTCGCAAATACGCTTGTGCATTAATCAGGCAGCAATTTTGTTCAATCTTTCCAAGTTTACTACAGTTCACATTTTAAAATCTTTTTTTCATTCTGCGTAAATTGCGATTCCTGTATATCATCAAAAATCCGATGCAGCGCGCATAAATCGACAAAGAATATTGTGAGGCGTGAGCATTTTATACCTTTGCTTGAAATTTAAAGAAATGAGTCAAGTAATTACGACCTTCGTGGTTCGTGTCCGGGTAGCAAGATTTCGGATATAGCGAACCTCTGCTACACCAACAAGGTTTTCGAGATGAGCAGGGAAATAATAATCCGAAGCGTCCCATGCGTGGATTGATAACCCTGGGCCATCGAACCAGCGGTCAGGAGGCGTTTGTGTGCAGTTCGGGAAATGGATTTCGAAAAAATTACACGGCGTTTTCCTTCCTTCAGGGGGAATATTAAATTTGAATTGCAGTCCTGCTCTCGCATGGGGCTTCGTTCCTGTATGATCATTATCCCCAGCAAAGCGTATCTTTGGATGGTCTCTCTCTCTCATGTAGCTTTCTTTTTATCCTGCTTTTTTTTTGACTGCGAGATGAACGAACCCTGGAGATACTGACCTTTTCTTCCTCATCGTTTTTACCTTTTGTTTAGTATTTTAAAATCCTGAACCTCTGCGTATATAGCTGGTGATTTTGCCCAGTTCTGCGATGAAATATGCTCGACCTTCTTCCGGGATGAGTTTCTGCAGCTTTCTGGGTGAGATACCGTGATGGGATTTTTCGCAAGGAACAGTCCATGATGAGCGTCTTAAATTCTGTTGAAGTACTTAATAGCTGGATCTTGTCCGTATTCAAAATTTGCTCGGAGCACACCTTTGATGCGGACCGTACTTCTTTGAATTGTGATTTATAGAGAAGATTCTAGTCCGGGAATTCAGCCGGAAATTCTGACATGGATTAGGTTCAGAAAAAGAAGCCGAATACTTTTTTAGAAAGTCTGGGTGAATTTTGAGGAAAGGCTCATTTGTGAAAATTAGGATACGATTTCCATTCATTCTTACGTATAGGAGCTATGACAGCAGGTGTTGATCATTTATTTAACTATAAGTTGCTGGTATATTAAGGCGTAACTTTTCTTACTGGTTGCTTGTTTTGACTAAAGTATCCGATGATACACATCCTGCGCTGAAAACAATCCAAATGAAACGATGCAAAACTTGAGACAGAAAACGCAGAACATATTATCTAAAACGAAGAAAATAATCAAAGCTGGATAGGTATAAACAGTACTGTATTTTAAATATTTTTTTCGATTTATATAGTACTCATGGAGTTCTTAGTTTTCCGTGATTTGCAATTTTGCAGGATTTGGTCCTTACCTGATGTGTGTATTTGTTCTATAAATCTCAAACAATAATAAGCTTCCAATATAAATATAGCATAGGGGCTGTAAAAGAAATTAGTAGAGGCATATGATTATAGCCTTTGTCAAAGGGATCAATAAATGAAATTTGAAAATCTTTTTTGTAAAGGTAAAATATTCAAGACTTGATAAAATAATGCTCATTTAATTTACAGCACATGCAGACAAATTTTAAAATTGGGCATATTCTTGAAGTATGGTCAGTTCTGGATGTTTTAACACCTTTTGTTCTGTGCAACTTCAATTGTAATACTGTAGTTTCAATTGATGCAAATACCTTGATACCCAAGTGCGGCTCATGGCTGGGAGCATGTGTAATTGGAATTTTTAAAATGCTCATAGCGAAAATGCAAATGAAAACTATGAAATGACTGCAATCAGAAAATGTAAACAGGTGAAAAATTTAATTCAAAATAAAGTTTGAAAATGTTTGTCAATGCATATCTAGAATATTTTAATCAACACAAATATGCAGACGTTACTAAAGATTTTTAATTTTATTCAGCAGCAAGAACCTCAGGAAAAATTGTTCATGGACTGGATCATCATTGATGTTCCATTTATATATTTTTTTAAAGACACTCAAAACTGTTCAAGCCAAATTCGAGGAATTTGAATGACTTTGTTCCATGAAAAATCCTGTAGCATCATGCTTCAATTGCATTGATTGATTGAATTTACTCAGATTGTATTATCATAAACTGTTAATTTAGCTGAAGTAATGCAGAAAAATGTTCACCTGTATATTGCGTGGTTGACTCGTTTTATTGTAGCAATGTGAGATGGTTTCTGCCATTCGCCTCATTTAATGCGGGTTTAAACAAAAATGTTTGCCCTCAGATATAATTTTGACTATGGCATTAAAAAGGATTTTTCGCCTATATTGATCTAAATAAACGCAGATCAACCAAAAACTGGCCCATGCGAGTTGGGATATCTGGAATAATTTCTCAATATATTTGGGGGTTTGAATAAGGAAACCATGTACTGTGCCAGGCATGTATAGAAGTTATCTGAATGCATCAAAATATAGCCACATTTAAGTGGAGCATCGATGAATTGAGTTAATCTTTGTGTAACCCCTCTATGCCTACATCATAGCAAGTCTGAGGGTTTTCTGGCATCAATACATATTTCTGTTCAATAAAAATTTACCTGAGAATTCGCGTAAATTGTGTTTCTAAATGTGAAATACTGTATTTTTAAAGTTTCCTGCTGCTGTCAACGACTCGAAGTCTCAAAAAGCTATGTGTCCCTCCGGACGACCGTTTGCTACTAAACTTATCCCTCGGAAACGATCTGTGGCAGGACAAGTTCTGACAGTGCCACAGTGTTCCTTCTGTTTATTGACTTCACGCCGCTAAGACACTTAGTTCATTCGTTTCGTGTGATTACACCATTCCAATTTCATCCTCCTTGAGGGGATCTTATTAAATTCGAAACACCGCGGGTTAATATTGGTTGAACGCAATGAAGTTATCGTGTCCCGCTTAAATTGAAGTGGGTTTGATCATACCCGAAACTGAACTGTTCGTTCGAAATTCTTGCAGATCTCGACGTCTTTGTTCCTTATTGGGCATGTCAAAGAACGGAGCTTCAGGTATTTCACCGTGTGAGTTTGCCGAAGAGTTCTGAATCTTGTGTGTTGAAGTCTGGACGTCCGGAAACGCTGTGAATACAGTGATTTTCTCAAGTTACCGGCATGGCAGATAATTCAAATGTTTCCGTCCGACCTGAGTGAAAACGCTGCATGAATACGCAGATCGTGAAGCATCAGGATGCGCGGCGCCGAACCCGCCATGGCTTCTAAATTCACACGGGTTCATAGCCTGTCTTTTCATGACAGAAGATCTATGCTGCATAATCTGGTTTTCTTCGCGAATTTTCTACTTGGCTTGGATTATGGTGAGCATGCGCTTGGAGAGAATCAATGAAATATTGTTTACGTGAGTATTTTGGTGTTGCAGGATTGATTATGCCAACGGCGTGGAGATACTTGAAGTCAATCGATGGAACGGACCCGTTTTACTTCGGATTACTGTTATCAGGTAAATATATTGACGGACTCGTGGATTATTGGTTGTGCTAACCACATTTGTTTTCTCTTGTAGGTTTCAGTCTCTCAGGATTATTGGGCGGACTTGTGTGTAGTGAGAACAGTCGCTATCGTCCTGCTAGCGTGAGACTTACGATACTATTCCTCACGCTATGTCCATTGCTTGGGAATGCTTTGTACTTCATCGGGCTGAATGTTTGGTTCATCATTATTGGAAGAATGATTGCTGGTGAGCGTCTGCCTCTCGATTCCTCTTTCTTACTGTACAGTAATTAGTGGAAAACATGGCGCACGTCTTACGCGAAAATCAGCTAAGTTCAATCTGAGTGTCTCTTACCGTTGATGACGTGTCGCATTTTATCGCGTCCTACATTTGTACCGTCGAGGGAGAGATCCGAACTGACCAGAGCATCATTCATAGATCTTGCCTATCGTAAATGTTCGATATTGCACCGAATTTTAAGCCCTGATTTCTTTGGGAAGTGTTCAAGAGGTCCAGCGACTGAGTGAATGGATGATTTTACTCCACCGATTTTTTAGACGTTGAATGTAATGAACGTGCGTCTCATGTAAAGTAGTCATCATACAGTATGGTGTATCTTAATTTATTATGCACATGGAACGTAGTTAATTACGGTAATCGACAGAACGTGATATTTAATTAAATATGAAAACGGGATGATAATTAACGCATTTTTTGCTTTCAAAGGCTTCGGAGTTGGAGTCGTTACTGTGATCTACAATGAGCTATGCAAGTCGACTCCGTTGGAGGAGCGAAAGCCCTTGTTGCGTCGTGTTTTCGCCACCAGGCAAATCGGAATGGCATTATCACCAGTCTATGTTTATCTTTTGAACTTGCTGGACACGGCGGTTGGAAGAAATGGCATAGTATTGGAAGAATTCAAGGGTTCTTCTTTCGGACCCATCCGGCTCACCGCAGATTCTGCTCCAGGATGTTTTCTCTTCGTCGCATGGATCATGTTTGCCGTCGTGTTTCACGCCTGTTACGATAGTCCGAGGTACGAGCTCCTTCTTAAAATTGTGAAAAGAAAATATACAGAAGTAGGAAGCGCGTTTATTGCATTAAAATCAGTTGGGAGAATCGTTGGCGAGTAAAACGCGTGATTATGTAAACGCAGGCTTCCAAGTGCTTCTTTCAGTCATTAAAATTTAAATTGAATGAACTTTTTAATGACCTCGGCAGCATTTCTGCCATACATGAAAATTTTAGCATCTTTTGTTCGTACAGTAGTACAGTACTGGTACATTATGAATAAATTCGATTGTTCGTCCTGAGTTCTATTCGAACCATGAGATTTTTACCGTACTGAAAGCATGATTGGATTATATTCCAGTTGAGGGATTAACTGTAGAACTTAAAAAGGGACTTCGTTGCAAGGAAAGTAGCTTTTAGCAATCGCGGGTTTCTTTCGAATTGTTCACTATACTTTTCATACGGTTTGTTTGTATGCATATACAATGTATATTTTTACTGATTACATCATTTATCAGGTCAAGTGCTAGGTCAGGTCATTCAAGTATAATGCTGAGTTTCAAATTACGTTATTTGTGTAATATAAATTATTGTGTCGTGTGTTGGCCTTACATTTGATCGATGTAAGTCAACGTTTCACAGGTTTCCCTTGAAAGTATTCAACGAGCGTACGGAGCTACTGCATTAACTCCTATTTAGGATTACCTTACCCCAGAAGAGTTAATCCGCGAAGAAAAACGCAAACTTTTTAAATTTAATATGTATAACTAAAGCTCAACGCCGGTAAATTATATTTGAATCCTATGATTTTTACAGGTGTGCCTGCGGTCGACCTGCTACAGTTCCGCGAAATTTCCTCCAAAAGGAATACATGTTGGAAAGAACGCCTCTTTTGCGCCCAAGAGCCGGTCATTTTTGCGAAACGTGTTTGGCGAGATGTCCGTCTGTTGGAACCATTGAAAGAGAGCGGAGAGAAGAGGAGGAGCAGGACATTCGGCGTGAAGAAAAAACCCGGCGAATGAGCCGAAGGCGTTCTACTAGTTCCGTGTCGTTCCTTCAAGCTTTTTCCAAAGACACTGTTGTTTGTCTGCTGTTCATGCAAATGCTCGGTTTTTTCTGCCAGTCCCTTGTTGAGGTGAGCTTTTGAAGCATATGTACGCGTACATATGCCCCTTATTTTTCGAATAAGGTAACCTAGAAACTTGGGATACAGGCTGTAATCGGATCTATTGAGATTAAGCCGTATTTAGAGGAAGATGTGACGTATTCTCTGGATCCTGTGGATGGGAAAATATAAAAGGAGGGATTAATTAGGCTTTTATTTTTGAAATTTGAGTTTTCTGACGATACATTTTTTCTAGTCCACAGTTGCGCCAACGTTGGATCATTTCTTGGATATGGGCCCGCTTGAGGTCAGTTTCGTTCTGATGGCTCTCGCTTTGGAGACCCTTGGTGTGTTTTTCGTGTTCGTTGCTTGGTCAAAAAAGCATTTGAGAAGAACTTTGCTTGCCATGGGACTCATCTTGGGTATGACAATCGCATCTCTGGCCGCATTGTTCATGGCTGTGTTCTTCATGAAAGAGAGTGAGCATATTGTTCAAGAATTTATCTCTTCTCAACGCTTCCATGAGAATAAACTCAGGCGACTTCCGAGTTGGAAGGAATTAAGGATGCATTTTTGTCAAAACTTTTTCGCTTTTATTATCTCCCAGCTATACTTCATAGGATGATGGGTAGGTGTCACCTGAATCACTAATTTTGACTGAGAGGAACATAATTATCCGCTCTATCATAACCTGAGCGGTTTTTGTGTTTCTATCCTTACAATTTTAGAGTGAAATAAGTAAGTTTTGATTTTCAATCAAGCTTTTTTACGGAACTGCACATCCGGGTTTCAGGAGGGGAGCTCGTATAAGATTTTGAGTCATGAATGCAGGTATAGAGCCCAAACAAATCTTCAGAACTTAACCAATTCCAATAATTTTGTTCTGGAGACGTCAGTTGAACTACTCCTGATGAGTCGCAGCAACTCAGGTGACACCTTTGTAAAGACGAGGTAATAGGCGTTTGGGGGCGTTGGAGTTGTTCTTTCAACTTTTCAAGTCTTGAAATCGGTTTATAGTGAATGGCCGTCAATGGATGCTGCGATCGTAATTTTCCAAATGGGGATTATAATTGATTCATATGTTATTTTCACAGCTGGTCCGCGAATTGAACTTTTCCCTGCGTATACGGTTGCTTTATGTTTCCAATTCCTGGCGGCGCCGGGGATCAGCATTTGGACAACGTCGTTACTCTCTAAGCATGTGCCGAGGAATCAGCAAGGTATTTTGAAAAATAAATAATTCCCTTTTTATGCTTCTCATGCATTTTTTCACTAACCCTCGAACATTTTTCTCTTCCTTTTTCTTTTTTTCATCAGAAAAATCCGTCGCAGTGCGAAGAGTCTGCAACTATCTGGGGAACATCCTAGGGCCGCTGTGGGGAACCGCTGTGGTTTTTCGGCCTCTTCTTCTTTACGGTGTAGCAGGGTTCTTCGTGTTCCTCGGAACTGCCATGTTCTTTGTGTCGTTCGGCGATATCGCAGAACCCTTCTTAGCAGAGGAAAAGAGGCTTCTTGAAGCGGGTTTGGTCATTCCGCCGGATAATGCTAGGCCCAGGGTTTCTACGATTCAGGAAGTTTCGAGTGAGGTGGTCTCTGACACTACTCCTAAGTGAAAGCGGGTAATTTTTTTTTTTTTCGCGCGTGGGTCAGTTGCGTATATTCATTTGGCATCTGATCAAATGATGGGAGAGTACTTTTTATTGACCAGAGAAGTGCGTTTTTTTTTCGATGGCTGAACGCAGTGGATGAATCCGATGCTCCAGTGACGGAATTTGATTTGTGAGAAACTGGAGAAAAATCTTCCGTGGCGGAAATATCTTGATTGTACACGAACAAATTCTCTGCGCAGCTGCAAATGATTTCGAATCTCTATTGATTTTGGCACTCAACAGGAATCTCTTTTGGGTCCTTTGATTCTGTGATTGCCTTTTTTTGACAAGAGCAAAAGTTTTTTTTTTTCGACGTCTTTTTTTTCATGGCGGTGGCTGTATTCGAAGGTCCAAGGACTAAATGAAATTTTGGAGAAACCCTAGAAAATATACATTTCTTGCCTGAAAGCGCAAAATTTTCAGAGAAGCATTTTTCCGTTAACAAAATTTGTTTTTGAAAAAGGTACCGAGTAGAATCAATTGTGGTATTCGAGGAAAGCTCTGTTGGTCGTTGAATTTGAATCTGGAAATATTTTTTATTGTACCGAGAATAGAATATCGTTACTTTTTTAAAAATTGTTGAATCTGGTGCTCAATTGACATCATTTTTAAAAATCTATAATTCTTATCCGGAAAATGCAGGATGTTCGCAAACTTTTTCTCTTCTGAAATCCTTCATCTGTTGGAAAATTGCGATTTTTGAAAAATCTTCGGCATTCGGAAATCAACATTGGTTAGCTAAGATTCAAGGAATCAACCAGAGAATACGTTTTGATGGCTGTTTCTCTCGAAATGGATTATGGTGTTCCGGTGACCGAATTTGAGTAGTGAGAAACTGAAGAGCTATATTTCTTGCTTGAAAGCGCAAAATTCATGCAAAGAATTTCCGCTGGGATCGCTTTTCGAATATCTTGAGCAAAACTGCTGATTCCATGAAATCCGGCTTTCAGAATGAATCTCTGTTTGCCATTGAACTGATTTGGGGGAACATTCGAGCGATGAAACTGTGGTGCGGTCAAGGAATTTTTTGGGACGATATGTTGGAATAAGAGGCATTCCTCGCCCTTTTCGTGGAGCTTTTCTGTTCCTTCGGGGAATGTTTTTTTTGTATGGGGTGCAATATTTTTAGCGTCTGTGAAAAAAGACCTGCTTTTGTTTGGTACCTACGGTTTTGTTTATTTCGGCATAGATGCGTGTTCGTAATCAGTCCAGAAATGTCGTGCTTTTTTTTTTTTTTTTTTTTTATAAATATTTTCAAATGCTTGATCATGTATGCAGCATTTTCTTGACCTTCCAGCGAGTGAAATTGCAAGTACAGTTTTCAAGTGAGGAGCACAGGACTACAGGAGTGTTGCACGGTTATCTGGATGAATCCCTGTGGGTCAACAATGGAAACTGACTTTTGTAAGTAATTTTTCTATTATCTCATCAGAGTTTTCTGATAATTTTAAGCAGTAAAGGTGTACTACCTCCAACAAAATTCGGGCGACAAAAAAAATTCTTTCTGCAGAGAAAATTGTACATCAGATTGTTGTTGAGAGGGTCCACCTGCATCCCAATACAGTATTTCTTGGTTGCCAATGGTGTGGTGGCAAGTTGGGGTAGAGACTCAATCAGCCAAGCTAAGGACAAATTTTCCGAATTTCTAGAAGCCCCGTTGAATCCAATGTACATAATTGAACTGCGTTGAAGAAGAAATGTTGAAGTACTGTTCAACGGGTTGACTTCAAATCGGGGAAGAACTTCAATTTGGAAATCCCTCAAAATCTGTCCCGCCCGACGTATGATCCCATGACGAATTTTCTGATCCGGGAAAATTCTTCAATAATGATTCCAATCGTGAAGATTCACCCAAGGAGTCAATTAATGAGCGATTATTTGCGCGAGTGAAAGAATGTAATTTGAGTAAATCCTATGAAAATTACTGTAAAATAGGCTTGCTCTAAGTCTAATTATTCATCCCGCAGAGATTTCTAGGCTTCAGACTCAGAAGCTGTTCAACTGAAAACCTGATATCCAAAATGAAATTCCGTGCAGGCATTTTTTGGGGGGGAAGAAACACGTACGATATATGGCGTTTTTTTTTTCGGGAACACGTTTATATGCAAAACTTTTTGATGAATGGTGGGGCGTCGTTTGAAATTTTCAGCAAGTTCAAGAATTCGGAACTTTTTATGCTTGATAATGAAATCTCAGTGTTTTTTGTGGTCGAATTGTGAAAACGCTTTTGCTATTCCAATCTAAGGTGCCCTCTACTTTTGAATTAAATCATGGTTTGTTATAAAAATGTGTATATCGCCTCAAAAACTGTACTGTAATGTACTTCACATGCGAAATTGGGGACATAGAAAATTTTTTTTTCGTATACTCGCAGTATTCTAAATTTATCTTCGTCTTGTCTTGAGATTAGATCTGTGTGTGTTCATTTTATTTCCGCTTACGTTGAAAATCAGGCTTTCACCGAACCCTAAGTAAGTTGACCTTGATGAAGCATTAAAGGAGATTTATTTTTTAACTGCATGCTACGACTCATTCTGAATTTTCGGGAAGTTTCCAGGAACAGGAACCTTTCACAGATTCAAAACAAAGCCGTAGTTCAGATTATCGAGATCTCATGCAAATTCCACCAGAATTCAATTTTTCGTCGATTGGAAATCGCAGTACGCGCCGTTTTGGCGGGGTACTTTTTTTTTTTTTTTTGCGAGGGGTCAACGAAGGAAGATGATTTCCCGAGGGTTCGGCGTTGCATCAGCCAAATTCCTCGCCGATCGTTGTGTTGTTGCTGTGCATCTTCCCCCGATTCCCATCAGTTGGCACCGGTCGTCTGGCCTGGCTTCATATAGGCTAGCATCGTGAATTTCTCTATTTTCGTTTAGTTTTCCGAAGTGCAGAGGACAGCACGGGTCTTGAAATGTGGATAAAATTATCTTGGATGTGCTTCTGATGAGAGGTTTTCAGAATTTAGTGGTTCTTGTTTCACGTGTCATTTTCTGCTGTGTTCGGGGCGAAAATTCGCGAGACTTGGATCAGGGGTGCATTTTTCGATTATTTATTCATTTTATTGTGAGAAATGCGGACGTGAGGCAGATTCTTCGACTGAAGCTGGGCAGTTGAATTTTAGCGCACCAGGACACAAGAACAGCTCACAATAAGGCTGCTAAATAATATCACTACTGTATATGTCAAGGTGACAGGAGGCAGAAATTGGCATCTCAATAATGCACTTCTACATAAGTTTTGCAGCCAAATTTTACTAGGAAAAACCAATTTTTTCAACTGAGGGATTTATCTGACTGGTGAGTGGTGATTTAATGTTAGTAATTTGAGTGGCTTGTTAATCGACTTGTTAGTTTTTGGAAGTTTATATATGAGAGAACATAATTATCAAAATATACATGATTTTGTGGCCCAGTTGTAAAAATGTTTATGCTTACAAATCGAAGGTGCCCTTATTTTATTTCCTTTTGATTCGAAGATTTAAAAATCGTATTTTATTACAAAAATGTGTATATCAAGACTATACTGCTACAATTTACAGTGAAGTAATCTTGTGGCTATGCCTCGCGAACTTCGAGCATTTTTGAGCACGCATTTTCTTGTCGGAAGATTTGTTAGGAAAATATCTTTGTCACTTATTATTCTGCGTTTTTTATCCTAATTAATTGAAGGCGTCGGTGATACAGAACAGTAATCGGTAGTATATGAGTCGGAATGCAAAAGCTTGTCATGTCATAATCCAGGAAAAAAATTTGGAAATCTGTATGTTTTGTCTTGATTTACAATATTACTACAGTATTAAAATCAAATTCAGCTGGAAGAAGGGCAAAAGAAAACATGTTTTTACTGATTCCTTGTTGAAATAAATAAGTTGGCATTTTCAAATTTCATCATTAACAAATCAGTGGGCAGTTGTCACGCTGCCAAGATCCGCCCACAGGCCAAATTGACTCCATTTTGGCTGAGCAAAACTGCTCTACCCAAAATTGAGTTGGGATCGTATAGAGAAATCCTGTAAATTGGGAGAGCAGTTGTGTAGAAGCCCCAGACGCCATTCGCTGCGGCTATTCCGGTTGAAGATATAAGTCCTCCGTTTTCAGCCTGGAAAAAAGCAACATGCAGAAATATTTTGGAGAAACGGAAACCTTTGGAAATTAGTGAACTAGGCTAAAAGTGCAGTACTGTACTCGACTTCGCGCTTATTCACCCAAGTTCTTATTATTGCTCTCCTACAGTCTTCGCTCTTTTGAGACTTGCTCTCTTTTACAGTTCAAGTTTTTTTTTTTAGACTTATTGCTCACTTCGTTTTGCTTTTTCGAGACCTGATCCCTTTGTTCTTTCTTTTTTGAGACTTATCTTTAGAGACTTTTTATCTTAGTTGTTGCGCTTTTGAGATTTGCTCTCCTATTGTGAGACCCCAACATGCAGACAATTTGACATTGGGACACTTATTTTCCCATGAAAAATGAATAAAAAGGCCCAACATGAGGACACTGACTCAACATAAAAACATTTTGTGATAAAATTGCAAATACATATCAGGCCAAATTGCAAGAAATATATATTTCCAACCCTAAAATTGATGTAAGAAAAGTTCTTGGGCATTTATCTCACCAATTTACCATCCATTTAGCTAATTAAAAAAAATTACCTCCAGCATAGAGGGACTTCCTTCTCTCTTTTTCACTTAAACGTTGTTTTTATAGAGAATGCCAACATTTCTCTGTACTGTACAGAAGTATCAGTATTCAATTCCCCAAATGTCCATATTGTGTTGAAAAATATATTTATTGAATCAGTTTCATTGGGAGACAAATTTTATTTTCATGGAATTATGGTGAGTATTTTGTCCATGAAAAAGCAATTAAAAATTAGATAATGTAAGTCTAAGGGAAAATGAGACTTGACTTAGGGACCCTCTTGCACCAATTATGTCCACACCTTGGGGTCTCACTTTAGTCCTTGACATTTTCAGGCTTAATCTCTTATGCTTTTGAGGTTCTCTACCAACATTTTTGCTCCTTTGAAAGTTGCTTATTCTTAATAGTTCTGGCTCTTATGAGACATGCTTCATAATTGACATGACCATAAATATGCTCACCCCTGTTGGATTGAACAATTGCCCAACATTTGTGCAGTCATCACTGGCAGTTGACCTGATCTCCAACCTGAGGCCAGTTCTAGCTGCCGCGGGTACTGTCACGATATTGCCGACGAGGGAAACTGATTGTATCATGTTTTCTTGAAAGAAAATTATTTTCCCGGTTGTTGTGAAAGCTGAACCGGCCAAATTTGTCAGCGTGACGACTGCCGTTCTGGGTTGATTTGACAGTGAGCTGAATTCGCTAGTTTTCGACGGGAAAGCGACGTTCAGTGCTGCAATGAATGACAAAGGAGAATAAATGGGGAAAACAATTTTGTTGATGTAGATTGATTCACTGGTCAATGTATGTAGGAATACCCAGAGAAATTGGCGTACATTATTTCAGTGAATTACCGTATGTGAATAATCTACACTTTCGTCGAACCCATGCCGGGCAACCCTTGGATTTTTTATCCTTTCATCGTCTTTTTTCACGGGGACATACGAAAAAAGTTTCACATAATTGCAATATTCTAATTGGATCTTAATTCGTCTTGTCATGAGACTAGATTCAAATTTGTTAATCTTATTTTCATTGACTTCGAAAATCATAATTTCACCGAACCCTAAATAATTTAGCCTCAGCTGAAAAAAACATGAATTGAGATTTCTGGAATGTGAACAGTTGAAATATATGCGTTCCAATCGGAAAACAATGTCCCCCACACCAAACAGAAAAGGAAGTGTTTCCAGAATCCAGAGTAGGGAAATTTTTCAGTTTTCACAATGAACCACGCAGAGAACAATAATTTATACCCAATTACGTTAAATCATGATTTTTAAAGTGTACTGATGTGAAATACATCGAATTAGAAAGTGGTTTTGAATTCGAAATCCCCCGCCGTGATAAATTTTAGTTCAATTTCGACGATCCTCTCGGATATGTAATGTGTAGATGTCACTCGAATCGCTTAACTGACGAACTTGATCATGGTCAAGTCAAACATTGTATAATCATTCATTCTAATTCGTTTCACGTGTCCGCACCATAAAATCAAACTACTGTATGCTATATATTGCAATAGCGTGTTTTTGGAAAGTTATAGAAGATTGTTTACATTTTTTGTGTTTTTTTTTCCCACAGCTAATTCTGTACAAAATTAATTGAAACTTTTCGCCGAGATGAGCTGAAACAGTGTGAGATATTTAAAATAAATATCCTGACATCATCCGGAAAACGGCAAGTTTTCTTTTCGCGTCATTAAATAAATTCTCGCTTGAAAAAAAAGAAACTGGGACTCAAAAAGTATTGAAATTTAAGTTCAAAGAAACATGAGAAGATTTTGATGATTTTGTGGTTTACGTTCGGCTGAAAAAAAAAAACTAAATGTATATACAGCTCACCTTGAGTGTTTTCGTTGTAGGTGACCAGGGGTTTATTGGCAGAGGTCAACCTCGCGTTTCGGTCCATATCCGCGAGGAACCTTTTCCCGAAGCCAGGAAATAAACCTGTGATCAATGATTCCCAGGTGGCCCTCGGGGTTAGGAATTCTTCTGGCTGGGTTTCTTGATCCGGTTCCGCGCTAATCGATTCTGTGGCTAATGTCGCGAACAGCACAGCTGCCAAAAACAGTTCCTTCGCTGTGCCAAAATAAGGAGAAAAAAGAAAACTCCAAGTTTAAGGCTGGGATCGTTTTTCTCGACTGTGCCTTTCTGACTGTTTCTTTAAAATTTAAAAAAGCAGAATTAGGTTTTTAAAATATCGATTGATATTCCAATTTTGAAGCTACTGTATATTCCTTGCTATTTTCTCGAATATTTGTTCAAAGCATTTTTTGAAAACAAAAACTAATCGAAATCTGATCAAAACTTAACGCGTTAAACTAATTCGACTTTACACCCAACTATAAAAGAGTTGTCCTAATTTCAGAGTGATTTTGGGAATTTTCTAAGGAAAGTTGTTACTTTATTTTCTGAAACCAGGAATTAAATATTCAGATCCGAGGTTTTCTTATCCTCATCAGAACATTATCCAGCAAAGTGATAGATTTTTAATGGAATAGTTTTTGCTTGATTGTCTTATTTTAAAAATTATTGTAGAATAATTTATTTATTCTAAAAATTTAGCCTCAAATAAAAAATTATCATTATTGTAGAAGATTGTGAACATTTTTAGGAAGTGCTTGAAAGCCAATATTAGGAATTAATTTGCTGTGATGAACTTCGAAACTTTGATATAACTAAATTTTCATAGCATTATGTCTATGATGAATTTTGATAAAGTAATATTTAACTGTACTGCTGTATGTTTTTTTTAATCGAACTGTCTACAGCACATTCCTTAAATGCACGTAATTTTTTCATTTCTCAAGTTGTGCCCTCTTGAAAATTTTCCAAGTCTTTCAAATCAAAAACTCACTGTATCGAAACATGGTTCAGATGAGCCACCGAAAACCTTGAACACTGTGGTTAGAGGTCTGAAGTCAAACTGGGATTTCATGGGACCCACTCAAGATTTCTTTCCGGGTCTTCGTGGCCCAGATTTTATGCATCTGTGTCATCGTCGAATTGAACTCTTGAATCCTGAAATTGAGCACACTGCATTTGCCTACAGCTGATCGAGGGCTGTCGTGAGTCCAGCATAACATCAAGGATTCCCAGCAGGGAATTTATTTGTGTATGAAGTGTATTTTTAAACACGAGACACTCTTTTTGGTTCTCTCACTTTTCCCTTGTACCCGAAATCATTCAGAGGAACCAACTTCCAACTGCATACAAGAGTATTTTTACGTGTTCATTATAAATAAAATATTTAATGAGCCATGGATTCCGTGATTGTTAAAAGCAGATTTACTGCATTAGGAACAAAAATCGGGGATTAATATATGATAGCATTTTTTATTGTGAATTTTATTTTCCCAATTGTTGACGTCATTTATTTTCAAATCGTCAGATTGTAAATAAATCTGGAATTTAGTGTAACATTTTATATGCATATTTGGTCCGCATGTTTTATTCCTCCTATTCTAAAATTTTTAAAATTGAGTTGATGGTTGTTGAAACATTTCAGAGGGGCAGATTGTTTTTTTTTCGTCATTATTTTTATTTTTTTCTTGGAAACAATTTCAACTATGTTCGAGCATCTTTAGTTTTTAATTTGCAATTTTTAAAATTCGATATAGATAATTAATTATCAAACTAGTGAGGCGTCAGCATTAAATATTCCCGGCGTCTTTGTTTTTTTATTATTGATTATAGAAAATAAATTTTATTTCTATGCTTGAAGAATGTCAATTCTTCAGATTCAATTCTTTCGGCTCCAACTTTAAAACGAAGATCATTCAAAAATGTCTTGTTTATAATGTACACTGAAGGGTTTGAGATGATGGAACATGTCCAATCATGCGAACAGGTGCTGAAACTCGTGCTTTATTTTCACGTGACTCGCGGTTTGTCTCTCTAGTCATTACATATCTTTGGTGTCGATTTTTTTTCTATAGGGAATATTTGTTTTTTATATAGTCGTGGTAATTGGGAGGCGTCGTTGAGACAAGTGACGATGTTGGGGACATGCCAGGGCATCCGAAAACGAGTTCAGGACCTAATTCCTATGTGACATTTGAACGGGAAAACTCGGCATTCTTGAAGAGTTGAATTCAAATGTTTCAGAGTATCTCTAGATAAAAATTGAAAATTTTCAGACACTACCGTATCATTTCAAACATAATGTCGCTGAAATGCTAACATCACCAAATAAAATGCGCAATAATATTACCTACCGTGAGGAAAGTCGATCAGAATTATTCTAGAACTCCAGATAATATGTTTGATGGGAAAATTTGCGAATATTCCAATAGAATTATTTTCATAAAAAAATTATTCAATTTTTGCTGCGTGATTTTTTTAGATCATGTAAGTGACTACGATAAATTGTAAAAAGGATTTTTTATTAATAAACGGCAAGGTTTATTTTTCAAGAAAGGCTCCTAACCTGATTTAAAAAATATTATTAATCAGTTATGAATCATTTAATTATTTACCGGATTTCGACATGAAAAATCACGATACTGTCGTAGTGCAGGATAATATTTATAATTTAGATAACTTTGAAAAAAATTTAAATTCATAAGATACGAATTCCTCAATTTTCCATCGATGGGAACTAGTGAACAAATATTTTTCTATCCAAAATACAATTCATTGATCAGCGTCAATTTTTGGGACACGGTCTATGTTGAAAAAGGTGCGCGAAAATCGCATTCTTTTTCTGAAATCGCCAATTTTAAATGTACTCTATTCGATAAATATCTATGTTCCTTCGGAAAAAAAAATTATTTAAACTGTTCATCTGTGTCCATCTTGACAAAATAAACGAGGCGTTTTCTTCTGTCCGACGTTTCCTATCAGAATGCCGGTTACTTCTTCAAATTTGATAATTGATAAATTTCTGTTTGTGTTTCTTTCTTTTATCAAAAAATTCCCCTTCTATAGGCTTCTCAGTCTGAACATTGTTTTTCGTTATAAAAAAAAATGAGGCTTCCGCGGCGCGAATTCGCGTTCAAATTGAAGGGCTTCTTATCTGAAGCATCTGGATTTTTCGACATCACGTCCTCAGTTTGCCAATTTAAACTTCTTTTTTTTTAGATATATATTCCCGATGCCTTGGAATGCGAAGAGGCGACACGTTGGGAAGACGAAAAAATAAAGACGGAAATCATGCGTGTCTGTGGGGAGAATAAATTCCGCCGGGCGTCGAAACGAGGCCGCGGCTGATATCACTGAACCGGGTTCGTTTCTCGTCCTGCAACCCCATGTCACGTGGTGTCGGGTTCTCATTCGAAAAATTGAATAAAAACCCTGAACCCCATTTATCACCTTGACGTTTTCTCGCACGAATTTTTGTTTCAAATCTTTCACGAGCGTGAAAATTCATCGTACGACGCGAGCCGGTGGCGAATGATCAAATAAACTTCGCAATTGATTTTCTGCTCCTCGATTGAATTTCAACGACGGATTTTATTGTGTATTTTCACATGGGGAAGATGGACTAGATCTATAGATTATGAATTTCCTCGATTTTGCCGAATGCTTTAGAAAATATTTTCATACTTCTTCTGCGATTAAAATCATGTTTCACACGTTGTACGGGAAAATCCCTTCGTAAAAAATCAAGATAAATACTGTCGCACTCATTGCTAATTTGATTGTTTTACAAATAATAAAAGCATGCTATGAATTTACCCTGAACGGGAAAAATAAAACATTCTCAAAAATGTCCAACGGGCGAGGGACAGAGTTTATGACTTGAGAAGAAAAAAAAGGGAAAAGAACGAAGGAGGGTTTAAATTTCATCTGATGATAATGTTTATTTTTTCCTTCTATATTTCATGGAAGTAAATTTTCAACGTATTCCACTTATCTTTAAAAAATATTTTATTTGACAAAAATATTCACATTCGGCTTTGAGCATTTTCGGGCGTTCAGTCGATCTTTGCGCTCAGATGTCCGACGGCAAGTTGAGTGGCGCTGAGTTTGTCATCTCGTCGTCACGCGGTGTGGAGATGGGTCTCAGGGTGGGGGAGATGTGAACTAAAAAAAAAAAAAAACGCAGACACGTGTTGTTGTATATACATTACAGTATATATGTTTTCCTTCTTCCGACTTTTTCCTTCTAAATTAAAAGCGTGTGAGGACTGAGGTGAATGCTAAAGAAAAAAGGCAGCAAAAAAGGGGACTCTTCATTGTTCGGCCCTGAATTGTCTTGGCGGCGAATTGCGTACTAAGCAGAACCCTGGTATGCTGTGTTTGGCGGAAAAAGGAACTGCTGGAAGTCGGAAGTGGGCTTCTGTATTTATTTATTTTTTCCCACTGGTTCCTCTATTGTCCGAATTTATTCTAGAAATTCGTATTTGTTGTTGTTTTTGCGTGGAACGATATCCTATGAGAAAGTACTGTCTCAAGAAAGGGCACATATATTGGCACTGTAAATAATTCCAGGGTTGTTCAAACATGTTGGCTATTTTCAACAGTGTTTTGGAATGGAGTTCTTTGGGTGTCCAAAATAATAGCTTCAAATTGATGGAATTCATCAATTGAGGTTGAACCGTTGAAGTGAATGCTGAGAAATTCGTGATCAAAGTATGAGCAGTTTTGAAATTTTTATGTGTAGGAATTTCATTTTCGACTCAAAAAACTTTTTATAAATGATGAAGTATGGTGGTGATGTATTACAAAGCATTTGCGGGAGACATTTTTGCTGCGTTTTCTTTTACAAAAAAAAAAAATTCTGAACATGAAGCGTTTACTCGAGATCATAATGATTTTTTGTGTTGAAAATGATAATGAATTTATATAGCGATTTTAATTTTTATTTTTATATCCTCGTTCTGCTTCTTATACGAAAAAAAATCATAATTCATCCAAATTTTTATACCCATAACGAATGCGGCAGATTTTGCTATTGAAGTTCTGCATTTCAATGAGATATAGTTGGAATAAGTACTCCTGACTTGTGACAGCTGTCGAAGTACTGTACTCGAACAGAAAGTAGCTCTGTTATTCCTTGCTTTTGAATTATTCACGAGAAAGTCATGTGGGAAAGGGCCCAAGTCGATTTTACCAGTTTTTTTTAGGATCAGACAGTGAATAACTTATCCTAATTATGCAGAATAATGTGGTTTACGTTAATAAAAGCCGTAAAATCCATAGAATGCCGGCGATCTCTAGGCGGAATCGTATTTATAAACACTGCGGTTGTTCTTGGTTCAATGTCAACGTTTCGGGATGTGACGTGTAGGTGTCGCTTGAATCACTGATCTGACTAAAATAAACTCTAGCAAAACGCTGAATGTACGGTATTTACTGGAATATGAAACTGATGATTTAGCCACAAACTCAACGTAAATTTTGATGATGGTTTAAATTTAAAAAAATAGAGTGAGACCCTTAGAGGCAAACAAAATTAGTGCATCAAAAGGGTCCCTAAGTCATAATGTCCCTAAATTGAGTTATTTTTGGGTAGACTTGCATTCTATAATTTTTAATTGGTGTTTTTGGACAAAATACTCACCATAATTCCATGAAAATGAAAATTGTCTCCCAATTGAAACTGATTCTGTCAATATATTTATACTCAATATGGACATTTGGGGACTTGAATACTGATACCTCTGTATGGTACTGTACATAGAAATGTTGGCATTCTCTGTAAAAATAACATTCAAGTGAAAAAAAGAGAAGGAAGTCCTTCTGTGCTGGAGGTAATTTTTTAAAATTAGATAAATGGAAAGTAAATTTGTGATAGAAATGCCCAAGAACTTTTCTTAAATCAATTTTAGGGTTGGAAATATCTGTTTCTTGTAATTTGGCCTGAAACTCATTTGCAATTTCATCACAAAATGTCCTTATGTTGAGTCAGTGTCCTCATGATGGGCCTTTTTTATTAATATTTTATCGGAAAATAAGTGTCCCTATGTCAAATTGTCTGCATGTCAAAGTGTCCGCATGTGGGGGTCTCACTGTATAGGAGCTGCTTTGCGTACCATCTTGTGCGTGGTACTTCAAAATTTTTAACATTATTCCCATTCATTAATTTATTAATGAAACAAGTACGTTCGTATGCCTGTTTGAGCTGTGGATGTACAGTATTTATGAGGCACTTTATTCAAGCCGCCCTCATTCATTTTCGGACTTCTGCAAAATTTGAAGTTCTGAGCACATTATCCATGCTGTTGTATTTCCGCAGAGAGTGTCGAGACACGATTTAATTAAGAGCATTTACGAATTACTTAATTAAGAGCTCGTGTCAGAAAACAGGCTGATAACAAATAAAAAGCCGAACGTGCTTATTGTTATGATCTCGTCATTATTATTTTGTTGCTTTGTCGCACTGCTGCTAACGTAACGTAAGAGGATCAATGTTTACCATCAGCTGATGATCCCCCAGGCCTTGTTTTCATAGAATGGATGGAATTCCAAACAAAAACAACTGCGCAAATTGTCCTGGGGAAGGTCATGAGGATGCTCCGAGAACAAAATTCGATAAGCCCAGATGTAAATAATGCCAAGCAAAATAGCTAGAGTTCCTGTTTATATTGCTTTCCTCTCTCCCCGCTGGAAGTTCTGCGCATTTAAATGAACTTGCTTGTTTGTGCTGCATAAGTAAGCTAATACAGTCAAGTTTATTCCGTTATTAAATTGAGACGAGCGCGTGTTTGTCAGATGGAAAGTTGACTGGCTGTATACGTGATTCGCAAAGCTTCTTATTCTCGATTATTTGCAGGTTACCGTAATGCTTTGCTGCTTCTATGAAATTTGTGCTTTGCAAATCTGTGGATATTCACGTATGGCAGCCTTTTTGTGTAGATCAAGGCCGTAATGCGGGGTTGAGCATTATTTTTTTTGTCTCCGACATTTTTTCGAGAGAATTCTTCCACAGCAATTTCGATTTTGTGTTCAAGGATGTTCATTTTCTAAGCAGTAGTCTGTTTTCCAACTGTAACTTCGATTTTCTTTAGAAAAAAACTGAAAACCTTTCATGCACAGTATGTTATCCAAAGCATAAGAGGTTCGCAGCCTGTATGAAAAATTCCTTAAGAGCCTTGTCCATTATCAGATTCACTTCTTTAATCAGTTAAAATTGACTAAGATAAATTTGTAGCTCACAAGATAAATTTGTAGCTCACAAGATAAATTTGTAGCTCACAAGAGAAATTTGTAGCTCACAAGATAAATTTGTAGCTCACAAGATACATTTGTAGCTCACAAGATAAATTTGTAGCTCACAAATGTCTCATATGTATAACCACAAAGCATACAAAACTTAGTTTTTTTACCCATGACTTGATCCATTGTCCAAGTGATGTCTTCACAGCTGTTTTAGTGCAAACCCCAGGACAATTTTAGAAGTTGAATTGGTTAACAGAGGTTTAATTTTTTCTCTAGAATAACATTTGAATTCTCATTTCACAGATTAAAATGAGATAATTTTCCAGCTGAATGCTCAGCTGATGATTATAAACTCTTGAAATATTTCTAAAGTGTGTAAAGAATTCAACTTCATTAGTTTTCAAGGATCATTGATTTCTAGATTCCCTTCATTTTTCTCAATTTTATTTACATGGCATATTGTGGAGAGAATACCATGAGAGAAACCTGGTGAAGGGTTTTTCTTCCCTTCTCTCCAAATATTTATTTTGATTGAAAAGCAGTTTTTGTGGGAATTTTTTGATTAGATGAATGTGTTCAAATATGTATATGAGTTCGAATATAAGTGTTTCTACAGAAGTTGAGTAAATTTGATGATGAAGAATTGAATAAGTATAAACAGCAATTGGCCGGTGCGCGACCGGCCGAAAAGATAAGCGCTAGCTTTGTTCTTTCACACA